>JACXGK010001067.1:49533-79261 GCA_016801125.1 Novumbra hubbsi | reverse complement strand
TCCTCCTGCTACCTCTGTCGCTCTCCCTCTCACCCTCTCCTGCTGCTACCTCTGTCACTCTCCCTCTCCCTCCGATTCCCTTCCTGTCACTCTCCCTCCCATTGCTGACTCTCTCTCTCTCTCCATCCCTGTCTCTCTGCATTTTCTCCAGGATGGTTGTGTTAGCAGAAAGGGGGAGAATAACCCCGGGGAGGTCAGTGAATTTGGACGTCGCCAAGGAGACTGAGGGGAAACAGATCAACAGGAAAACACTGGATGAACAAGAGAGAGACACGGCCACTGCGGATGTTGGTGTGTGTGCATAATGAGGATACAGAATCTGTGTGTGTGTGTGTGTGTTGAGTGCATGCATGTGTGCACAACGAAAAGTGTTGGGGTTGAAAGGAAAGCCTGTGTGTGTGTACGAGTGTGAATTAATGTGTGCAATGGAGCATATGAATGTACATATACAGTACGTGCCTGCAGAGATCCACTGTTCTAGGAAGTATGTGTAGCGTTCAGTGTGTGTTTGCATGAGTAAGTGTGTGAGTAAGTGTGTTTGTCTATAATTGTATATGCAGGTATGTGATGGTGACCATCCCAAACGTCGGCTCAGGCTAGGAAGTCCCTTGTGCTTGCTTGCCCAAGCAGTTTCCTGAATTCCACACCACGTCTGACAGGCTTGCAGAGAGACAGAGAATCCCCCAAGCAGGGTCGACTGCACGGCCATTGCTGATTATGTAAGCATGTCCGGTACAGAGTGTGAGAGGAGGAGAAGGAGAGAGAGAGAGAGGGGACAGCGGAGAAAGAGAGAGAGAGGGGAGGAGGGAGAATGTGTGTGAAAGTGAAAGTTAGCTGAAGAGAAAGATAAAAGGTGTATGCAAGAAGAAAACATCTAACTACATAAAGGGAATTGGAAAGTAAGAGTAGTAAGAGAACAGAAGGTTATAGTATGTGTTTGGGGGATAAAGAAAGTAAGAGTATTAAAATGAGAGACAGAAAGTAAAAGTATGTGTTTGGGTAAAAGAAAGTAAAAGTATGTGTTTGGGAGAGTATAAATATGAGAGACAGAAAGTAAGAGAATGGGTATGAGAATATGTCATTTATACATTGTTAACATCAATTGAGTCTGTGTGACAGAAGGATATCTCACTTAAATGGGTTGTTTGAGGTTGGCCACTAGAGAGCTGAAATCTCAAACACCTAATAACCACACACCCTCTCAACACCCTGTCCCAGGTTGACCAGCTAACAGCTACTGCCGGGCCAGTAACCAGATAGGTTGCAGGATCAAATGCTTGAAGCTTCGGGTGACTTGCTCTTGAGAAAGGCACTATAACCAAACCAGCGTCATGGTTAAAATGGCTGATCTCCGGCCCTCTCAATGGACAGATAAACGTACAAAAAACATTTACATTTTACACCTACACACTTGTACAGCACATAACAATTGCTCAAGTGAGTCTGGAACAAATATGAGTATTCGCCTGTTTGACCTTCCTCTGAAAAACATCTGCGGTTCTTCCTTTCACACATGAAAGAACTCAGTGGTTTTCATAAAAGCACTTTTCCCAGATTAGACACTTGAGCCAGTGTGACCTGGTAAGATTGAATGTGTGTTTGTGTGCGTTAACGATCAGAGGATTCCTGATGTGTGGGTCGCTGTTTTTCACCAGCCTGACTCATACGTGGTGATTGATCGTGCCTGACTTTGTGGAGAAAAACAATTATGATAGGAGCATAAATCACAACAGATCTGGAATCATAAGGAATTTGTTTATTATGATTACGTTCCACCGATAATGAGGAATAATAACGATCGCTGGCTTCATGTAGGTGTAAGCGCCAATCCTTCATGATAAGAAAGCCTTTGGTTGGAACATTTGCATGCATTGGTAGTCACTAACAAAACACTGTCCTCTCACTTAATTCCAGTTTGGACCCTTTTTCAACTATCGACAAACCACGATTGCTTGCTGCTCCACAAGCGATTAACTGCCCCATTCTCGTGTCCTGGGAGCTTGGACGACTTGAAAAGGGGGCTTGACGGGGGAGGAGCGCACCAGCGGCCATCTTCAGCTGACTCAAGCGAGACGGATAAACAGACCCACCAGCGATGTCTGTCTCTCAGCTCCGTCTGCGCTAAGCAACGACACACGCACGTTGTGCGCATGTATCAAGAAATATGGAAACACACACACACACACAATGGCGCTTGAGTAATATGAAACAGGGAGGGAAACCGAGAGGAAGAGAGGGAGACAATGGAGAGAGGGGAAGTGAGGGGGGGTAAGGGAGGGAGAGAGATGCAAAAAACTGAGCCTGGGGGCAACGCAAGGGCATTTCTGCAGAGATAAACCCCCAAAGCGTGATGTTGCGAGGCGTGGCTGAGCGGCAAGGCGAGCGTGTAAACGTACTGTTTTGTGAGTCAGGAGGGGAGACAACACGGAGACGATGCCTTGTGTGTTCGGTCAGTTTCAGTAGTGCTGATGCCTGGCAGTTTCACTACCTTCCACATGCTGGGCACCCCTCTCACCTCACCGTCTAGTTTTCCCTGTCGGAGTGTGAGCCTCTGTGGCAAGGGCGGCGGTTATAATAAAAGAGGCCTCACCGGGCCAGGTGTCTGGGCTGGTAATCCTGTGACAGCACACAAGCTTGCAAAGCCCCCACACAAATGTCAAACACATGCAACCAGCTAGCTAGAGTGGAGAGTGTGTACATCCGCACTCAGAGCCTGTAACTTTTCTATTCATTCCCACCGTGCAGCTTCAGCAAAACTGTCAGCTCCTCGCAAATTCACGTCCTTCACAGCGATGCGGACCCACATTAAAGCTGCCCTCCAGAACTGCCCTCCAACTGCCCTTGCCTTTGTTGGCTGTAACTGCTGAATATGTTATGCATCCAATTTATAAGCCTGAACCACTATGGACAACAAAGTTGAACACCTACATGTTTGGCAGCGTTGGCAGGCCCGTAGCTCAACCTTGAAATGCAATTTACGTGTCAACTCTTCTTTTGAAGGTTTGGATCGATACTTAAAGGGCTTCTTCTGTGTTTTTTTTCACCAAACATAAACGTGGGAGGCAGAGCCTGTCGTGGATTATATGGAGCCAGATGTTTCGGACTGGATCTGTGAGAGGATCTAAATGGTTCCTTATTAAGACTGCCATTACCTCAGAGGTTAAACGCCCACGTATGAACCAAATGTCTTACCGGTGCCGTGAGTACTTTACCCAGGGTTAATAGCAGCTGCCGACAGATGCACCTGTGGAACCAAAATGGTAGCGTGCGGCTTACCTCGCCTTCCCTGTGCCACGGCCGCCCGTTTTGAGGGTATTTGCTCTGGCTCTGGCGTTTCTTCTGGCCACCGTCGGCAAATTTGCACAGCAAAGGCTCGTTGGGCGCTGCAGAAAAAAAACGGAGAAGGAAAGAGAGTGGGAGGAGAGAAAGAATGGGGAAAAAAATGGGGAGGGAAATATTTGTGGAGAGGGATATAGATGGAGAGAGGCATAAAGGTGGGGAGAGGGATATAGATGGGGATAGGGATAAAGGTGAGGAGAGGGATATAGATGGGGAGAGGGATAAAGGTGAGGAGAGGGATATATACAGATAGGAGGTAAAGGAAAGAAGAAATGTGAGGTCAGTTTTGAAAGAAACTAACTCAGAGAAGACAAAAAAGTGACCTAACCCAAGCCCTTTTGTAATATCTCCCTTTCACTTTCTAACACACCCTCCCTTGCTCCTTTCTCCTCACCCTCCCTCCCGTGGAGTGCCTTGTGAAACTCCCAGACACTCCGTCTTGGCAAGGCCTCTCCATCCCCCAGCAGCCCCACTGGCAGCCCTTGAAAGAGCATAGCTGGGTATTGTTGAAATAATAATCAGAGTAATCGCTCTCGTAAATAGCTTAGAGACGGTAATGTTTCGGCCCCCTCTGTCAGCCAAAGGTAATTTCTGTTAGGCGTTCCCGTTCCCTTTTCTACAACCTCGCTATTTTCTCAAACAGCTTTTCCCCAAAGACTTTTTCATCTCAATGCTTTTTTTCCACTCCGCAACCAGCAAGGGCTAACATACATATCAGCGTGTGGGTGAGAATTTGAGGATATCTGTTGTTCTCTCAAGTGACCACCGGGGGCATTCTATCCATGCATTGACACCAGCTGCTGATGTCTAAAATGGGGAAGGTGAACGAACAGATGAGTATGTTGGTCATTTTTTTAAGAAGAAACATCTCTCGCAGACCAATGAGGAATAATGTATCCTCAAGTGGAAAGGAGGATTTAATACAAAAAACATCACATGTATTCAAAATTGCCAAAATGTACCATATCTGAGCTATGTTTAACCAGCTTTAGAATGGCCGCCATGTTAGCCCTTTTTTACACCAAACTCAGGAAAAAGCAGTGCTCTTGGAGCATTTTGATGCAAAGTTCATGCACACACAAGAAGGATTGACAACCTGGACCTCATGGATTGACATTTAATGGGATCTTAATGGTTAGGTATAGTCCCTTATCTAGTTAATCTTGATAATCCCAGAGGCATCAACGCATAATTCCCATAACTGATTACCTTTATTTCTATGTGAAATCGGAGGTCTTTAAACAACTCCTGAAAGAATCCTATCACAGGCGAGCCTGAAACAATAAGCTGGTAAGGCAGGGGGCAAAATTAAAAGCGAAAAAAAACCATGTGCTGAAGGAAAGGCTGAGTGCTGAGATGAAAAAAAAAGGACACAAAAACGGGCTCTTTCTCACGAGAAACCGGTGGCTGCTTTTGCCAGGGATCTGGGTGCCTTTCGCTGTGTCTAACCCCCGTTTTGTTTTTTGGTGGGTGTCAGCAGGATCCGTATCTCAGCGTGGAAGAAAACTGTGGAGACGAGAGAGAAACTGAGAGAGGGAGAAAGATGGGTTGAAGAGAGGGGGAGGTAGCCAACGAATCAGAGTGCTGCAGGCCGAAGTGAGCCAGCCTTGTCCAAACACTGCCCCCCCCCCCTCCCACAGGTGCAACTCTGAAGCTGAGACGAGCAGACGGGCATTCTGTCATCGCGTTCACATTAGTGGCTTTCTGACGACAGTGGCAAAGGAAAGGGGAGCGTAGTTCGTGACATGGACGCTGAATGCAACCTTTCATCTCCCACTCCCCGATTTCACACGGACAGGAGCTTCATTGATGTTTAAATCTATGTTCACCAGATGTTTGGGCTCCAACAAAACATCCCTGTAATACTGACAACGCCAAGTACGCCATCTCACATGCGAAAGAAAATACATTTTTGGTGACGCATTTTGTTGGGTGTAAAAACATGGTCAAGAGATCTTTCTGTGCTTTCTGGAAGGTATGTGACATACTCGTGTACATTTTGAGTACAGCAATATTTTCTATTAATTAATGTATTTTTCTTTTATAGGATAAACAAGAAAAATGTATGGTCACAGTTGAAAATGTAAGATTCCTTTATTAGAATGTGTCTGTTCTAATGTGGATACGTTTTTTATTCAGGCCTGCCATACATTGTTTAGAAAACAACCATCAAATAGCAGTTTTATTATTGGTTAGAAATTTGCAAACTCAGTCTGACATCTCCTCTTACCAATTCTTTATGATGCTCTAGCAGCAAGGATATTAACAGATATTTAGTGTTATTAGGGCAATATGGATGTTGTTAAAATACTTTTATTTGTTTTATTATGCATTGTTAATACATTTACTCTTTAATATTTAAGTTAGGCAGCTGTTAGTAATATGTTATAATAGAAGCACAAGTCAACATGCCAAAATACTTTAGTAAAAGTACACTGTTCCTAAACACAACATATGTTCCTTGCTTGCTCTTATATAGGCCTAAAAAAAAAATTTGTGTGTCTGACTATTCATAATTTTTTCAACAGCAATTGACACTGAGTGAGGCAAACTCTTCTAATCTTGTGTCAAATCGACCATGCCCTATTTAATCCTCCAACCTAGCATGATCATTAGATATGAAATATTCTCCTTTTTAATCGACTATAAACATTTTGATCAATATGCTATAAACAAGCGATGTGTATTTCTTTCTTATTAATATCTATCAAGAAGGGTCCCTACATTAGCCTTTATGATTCAAAGGTTGTGCTCTAGTTGACTCCTAATTGAAAGGCCTAATCTCAGCTGTTCAGCCTACATCATTTCTCTCATCGCATCTTCTTTAAAAACAGAATTGCCAATGTCACAGGTTTATTATTTAAGGCAATAATGACTGCAGTAGGGACAGGTTTTTTGAGGACGAAACAAATGTGATCTATGGAATGGCTCTTTTTCACTTGGAACTGACTCGCATCTGTTTTTTTTTTTTTAGAACAGTTAGTATATGCCAATAACTTATGATAAAAATAAGTATAGACTCTTCACTGCAATTGATCACTGAATCAAATGTACAGTATTTATAAAGCCCTTTCTACACCAGTTGTCAGAAAATGCTGTTATAAAACACCCAGCCTGAAAACACATAGAGCAAGCAAAAACAGTGTTGAAGTACAGCTCTGGGAAATACATTAGATTTCATTGGGATTGTTTCATTAATATAACTCCCTAATCCTTGGTGTCAATACAGCCCAATACCACCTCATTTGTAAGTACACATTAATAATGAAATTGTTATTGATAATATATAATAATGAAACTGTTGTAACTCCAGCACACACATTAACAAGTGAGTCAGAATTGAGTTTGCTCAGTTCATTCGTACGCAGCAGAGGACAATGACCACCCACGGAAGGGTTCCGCGTGCTTGATACCTTTGCTTTTAGTTCATCCAGCCATTATTCCAATGAGCAGTCGTCCCTTCGACGAGTAGTGTAGGTGACGCTACACTGACTAACTCGCAGTGGCATTATTTGCCTATTACTGGATGCAAGTGAAAAGCGGATGAGGGAGGCGATGATGCAAATGAACACGGGATTCGGGGAACAAACTCTTCAGACCTTAAGCCACGGGGGAGGGGATGTTGCTGGGAAAAACAACAAATGCTTCCGAAAAACTCTCTCTGCTTTTCCTCTCTGGGAGGTAATTAGTGGTGTGGCTAATTTAGCAGATCTGACACGCAGCAACACTGATGTCCCATGAGCAGGCCTCCAGAACCCTCTGGCTCCCACAACACATCGGCCAATTTGTTGAAAATTTGTTGATATACAATATCAACAGCCCCTCCTAGAATGCCCCCCCCCCACCCCATCATCACTATAAGGGGAATACCTTTCAACAGTTTTGTGTGTTATTCTCAGTGATTCACTAAATGCACTGTATCCACATGTTTTTTTTGGGTTGTCGTGATTTAAAATAAAGAAAAAAGTCAAATAGATGGCTTAAGGTGGTCTAATGTTCAAAGACTCTGTATAATGAAGCCTCTGGTTTACTTTTATCTCTATCCAATAATAAACCTAAAAAGCTCAAACTCCATATTCCTAAAATAAAAATGATATTGCATATCACTCTGCCAAAAATGAACCAGAAGAATGCACATAGACCTATAGTGCTTAGCCCAGTTTAAGGCTTTACTAGCTTATGGCTCACATTATATTTTGGCTCTACTTCAATGATGTGGGGCAGTCCTAAGACCAATACACTTTCTCGCATGAATGTACCGCTATTTAATTACCCCAAAATTTGGGAAATAGAAAACTTTTGGTCAGAGGTCAACAGCGGAGACTAACGAGGTACTCTACAAGAACTCTTAATTGTTCTTTATGCGTGTCACCATAGAAAAACGGGTCAACACATAGATTAAGCAAATCACCCACATTCTCTCTCCCTCTCAACACACAGACTTGCGTGGCAGCATGTAAAACAACATCATTTCACCTGTATTTTAGCGGGTGGATAAGAACCGACTTGGTTGAAGCTAGTTACAAAAGAGGGCTATCTCAAGGCAGAGACAGAGAGCGGGAGGCCAGCATGACTTGTACTGTGAGGGTGAAGTACTGACAAGGATAAATGGATTAGGATCTATTCATCACTCTCTCTCTCTCTGAAAGGGCTGTTTGTGGAAAAGGACAGGAAAGGACGTCCATCTCTATAGTAGAACTACTCATACAAAAAGCGTCACAACTTTTGAACTTCTGTACTTTGGTAAAGTATTTCTAACCACAACAATTTGGTAATTACTAGTTGTACTTTATTTATTAACCTTAGGTTTCCTGGGAACAGATTGTTATTAATAGCAACGACCTGGGAGCAATAACGGTTATCTGCCTTGTTTAGGAAACACAAGTTTTTTCACCTTTGTTGATGCGGGGATACAATCAAGCAATTCGATTACTGGTCAGAGGCTCTAACCGCAAGGCTACCTCCCATCCCTAGGCTGGCTTGTATTGCTGTCTAAAAAAAAATAAACCTCCTTAATGTAACTATAATGAAGGTTCATTAGAATTCTGCTTCACGCCGCTTCCTGCTGGCAAAATAAATCCTAATTGATGTTCATGGTCACCTAATTATCCCCAGCTTCCAAATGGCCTTGTATTCCTTTATCCTCCGGCCTGTAAGTAAAAACAATTATCGCAAAGCACTATATGCAAAAATGTATGCAATTACTAATATACTGTATGTAAGTCACTATGGATAAGAGCCTCAGCTAAATGGCAAAATTGTGTATATCCTAAATATATGTTGAAATAGTTGATGACTGACACATCCATTTAGTCAGAAACAGACAAAAGATATTGAATTCAAGATGCGTGGACATTCAGACAGACAAGAACACGTTAACAAATAGTGACTTAATCTGGACAATTCTTTTAAGTTGGAATGTGGAGGAAAGCAGTATATATATATAAAGCAGTAGAGTATATAAATACACTACAAGACCTATCCTAACCCTAACCGTGGTCCACTCATACTGCATGGATTTGCCAGACGCAGGTGGCTCACCAGACTGACAAAAGTAGTGGTATCGGCGGCCCCTCTCTGAGGGTTTCCGATTTGACGGCTCAGCGTCGATAGCGCTCGCAACAACTGCCAGCCGGCGCGACGGTGTCCTTGAGGTTGGCAACAGAGAGTGCCTGTCTGCCGTTTCTATGACAGCAGTGACGGGCGGGCAGCTCGCCGCATGAATCAATGACATGCCCTGATAAGAGGATTTGACAAGAAAGAGAGAAGGGTCCATTTTGCTTCACCCATATTATAAGCGGGCAGGAGGAGCCCACTTTGTTGACATCCTGCTTGTCATCCTTCTCCTTGTCCGACGTATGGATCGAGAGAAATGGACCCCTCCCTCTCTGGCCAATATGGGAACATGCACTGTATGGTTTGCGCATTGATCGGCCACAGTGTTTCCCATCGAGGGGCTTATGGGCCACGGTGCTACGCTGTCCCGGTCTGAGATGTTATTATGGATTACGGTAAAGGACCGGCTCAATGCAGAGACGCTGATCAATGAGCTATTGCACACTTAACAAGACTAATGCAATGCAGTCACACTCTCTCTCTCAGTTCCTCTCTCCATCTCCATGCATGGGTGAGAAGCAGACCGATTGATCTCAAGACAGATGGAGAGAGTTAAACAACACTGACGGGTGATGGAGAGGACGTGGGGCTGCGTCATGGCCCCCAGGTCTGGCTACACTACTCGTCATACGCTTATGATGCACATCCGTCATTGATGATGATGATTATCGCCCCATTCTGAGCTACGAGCGGACCGGTCACTGACAAGGACCACCTTTGGAATAGATTAAAGGATGCAGGTCATAGGAATTGTGGGTGAAGACAAAGCACAGTCCAGCTACTACCTTAGCGTGGTGCTAAGATGGCGCTGTATCTATGCATGCTGCAATGTAGAGTGATTAACGTTTTGCGTAATTGCTAGCAAAGAGGTGAATGTGCATTTAGAGCAGGTGCTATTGCAAAGCAGATCCGCAGTATGATTAGCCTTTAGCGTGATTGCTAACAGTGTAGGCTAACATTATGATTTAGCCCTTAGTTGGAGTGTTACCACACAGCAAAACTGACAGCGTGACTAAAGTTGGAAAATCTTTTGGGACCGACTCTTTGTGGTACAGGGAATACTGTTAAAGTAGAAGAGTGCCTCAATGTAGCTTAATCGTCTAATTCCCCTGACCAACCAACCACTCCAGACATTAATGTTACCATGGTGAATATAAATAATCAAATAAACATTTCAGGCGTTTCGAGGGGGAGGAGGTTGCGGGTGGGGTGGCGGTCTAATAGGGTGTTCTCAATACTCCATTTGTATGCATTTCAATAACATTTATACAAGCAGACAGCTCTTGCCACATGAATTTTCAAATACCATGGTTGTAATGTTGCCGGTCCCTGGCACTTGGCTGCAATTTCAATGTGGAGGAGAGACAGATGTTTCCAGTGCTTTGGGCTGTTAAGGGCCTGGTACTCTGCTGTAATGCCAGCTATGTCTTATTGGTTATATTCTGTGTTGTCTTCAAGGCCGGGTTCTCCGTGCTGTATATTTTTTAGGATTTGGATTGCTGTCTAACATGGCCACAAGGTCTATCAAAGAGCCTTAGTACTTTCATTGTTCTTGCTGGTGGTGTACTTGGGTGGCTTTCTTGTGTATGTGTTCACTGTGGTCCTTGTTAGTA
Organism: Novumbra hubbsi; assembly: GCA_016801125.1. NCBI lineage: Eukaryota > Metazoa > Chordata > Actinopteri > Esociformes > Umbridae > Novumbra > Novumbra hubbsi. The sequence goes on along the minus strand of JACXGK010001067.1, from coordinate 68,693 downwards.
AGGTCTGTTGATGCTAGGTGCCGAGGGTTAAACATATTTAATGTTCCTCGAAACCTCCAGGTTCTAGTTGCCTGTAACCATACCTATTCTAAAAGTGTGCCCAAATATTGTCTTGTCTGAAATAAGTATTGAAGTACTGAACTTATTGAAGAACTTATTGAATTGTTTCAGTAAATATATTTCTAAAGGTCCTATTGATATGACATTTTCACCAGATGTTGGTAACAATCCAAGTAATCCATACATACAGGGACCCAATAAGTTCAGAAATTAAGTGTATGTGTATGTGTAATAATGCTAAAATAAAGCTGCTAGAATGGCCCAGCCATCACCTGACTTAAATCCCATTAAAAATCAATGGAAACAACTGAGGATCAAGATTCAAAGAAGAAACCCAGGGAACCTTCATGATTTGAAGACTGTTTGTGTTAAAGAATGGGCCAAAATCACACCAGAGCAATACATGCGACTAGTTTCTCCAAACAGGAGGCATCTTGAAGCTGTCATTACCAACAAAGACTTTGTACAAAGTATTAAATAAATATTAGTAAGCATTAGTAAGTATTTTTTCAATAGTTTTTTCAATAGTTTTTCCCTGTGTCATTTCACATTATTACACACAACTTAATTTCTGAGCTTATTTGTATTTACTAGGGTTGTTACCAACATCTGATGGAAAATTCTATGTCAATAGCACCTTTGGAAATATATTTACTGAGAAAATGGTGATGTGTTCAATACTAGTATGTCTGTGTCTTGACAGAATGATCAAATGTAGCAGTTACTAGTGCAAATGAGGCAAAACTACAGCTGGCTTGATACAAAGCAACATGCATTGCTCTGTAATACACAAACACAACTGGTATAAAAAAAAGATAGATAGCTTTTCTTCTGGTTTTGATGGGATACAGTTGTGGCCTCAATATTTACTCCTTTTGGTTCCCACAATTCCTGTTTATATCACAAAATCGCTGTTATTGATGGAGATGTATTTTTTATTCTCCTGATTTTATGCACAAAAAAATCTAACAGAAAACATCACAGAACATCCTACATATTTGACTGTGGGAAAGGTGTTCTTTTCTTTGAAGGCTAAATTTTTTCTTCAAACCAAAAGATTTAATTTGTTCTTATCTGCCCACAGGAAATGGTTCCAGAAGGATTGTGGCATATTGCAGTCAGTATTTCTTATGTCTTTCTCTCAGCAGTGGGTCTCCTACTATCCTCAATTTACTGAGTTGGTGAGGGACTGTGCAAGTTGAAAACTGTATCATCTTGTGTCCTGTTTCTCTGTGTGGCAGATGCTTTCTCCACTATTTAAATAATCCTGTGCTGCGATCTTCCATCAAGGTTTCTATTGCATAGGCCTACAGTAGCATTGGCCTTAAACGTCCTTATAACATTAAGTACAGTGGAAACCATAATGAAGGCCCCTGGAGGCTTTCTTTATTTTCTCCATGCCTGTTGTGGTCCTCGCTGTGACACACAGGACAATAAGCCCTTTTCATATCGTAGGCACCTGCAAATCACCACGGGGGACTTTTATTCAGAAGTAAAGGAGATTCACCTTCCTGAAATCAAATGATTTGAAACTACTGCTTCAAGGTGCCAATGATTCATTTTGTGGAATTAGTTATGATTTGCTAAATTATTAAGAATTTTTGGGAAACCAACAAAATACTAAAAACTAAGTATGTTTTTATATGTACAGTGCATCTGGAAAGTATTCACAGCGCCTCACTTATTCCACATGTTGTTATGTTACAACCGTATTCCAAAATGTATTAAATATTTTTTTTTCCCTCAAAACTCTACACACAATACCCCATAATGAAACTGTGAAAAAACTAAATTCCATACTCCTTGCATACCCTCCCTCTGTTTTTTTCAATTAGAGAGAGGGTATCACAATCTCATGCAATTGGTTCGGAGGATGGGGACTACCACTTTAACATCATCCCTATGTTCAGGACCAACAAGGGTTCCACAGAGAGGCCAACCAAACTTGGTTTCCACTGCAGCCTTTTCACAAACTAAGTACGGAAAAAATAAAATTACAGGACAATAAATGAATTATCAATGTGGGTCTCAATACTGTTTCGGGGTCACGCTCAACACTCAGACACCCATTGGCTGAGGCCTAGGATGAAGGCGGAGCAGGCTGCAGCCGCGGGGCCAATCGATAGTGTCGCCCGGAGTGATTGATGATCAATGCTATCGCGGACGTTGATTTATGATCGACGGAGCAGAGGCTAGCCCGACTAGCCGCTCGATACTGTCCCTTTACTGTAACTGATTGGGGATCGATGAGGAGTGGCACTGCAGCTGATTAGAGATCAGATGGGGGTTTGGCTGAGGTGGGCCCGCCAGTGGGAGAAGCATGAAAGCACTGACTGGAGACCTGAATGTACTCTACTGTGTGAATAGGGCACCATGAATGTTGGACTCTTGGGCTGTAATTAAGGCCCTGTTGACAAGAGCTTTCCACTGGTTTATAACAGCAGCAGGTGCACGACTCCCCCTCATTGGTTTTCTTTCTCACACATACACACTCTCTCCCTTCTAACTTTCTACCTAAACACTTTCTTTCTGTCAGTCTCTTCATTTCTCACACATTCTCTCTCGCTATCTCTTATAATAATATCTCCGGCATTATTTGTCACACATTCTCTCTCACTATCTCTTACAATAATATCTCCAGTATTATTTCTCACACATTCTCTCTCTGCCTTTCCCCAGTCTTGTACATCTTGTATTTTCCCAAATCCATTTTTCATGTGTTTTTGTTTACATTTTTCCCTCCCTCACACCCACATCGATGTTTCACTCATTTTAATTCAGCGCTTACACTGGTGGCAAAATCCTCCCATTTAGGTAGACCAGTTATCATACAGTATGTTAACTGCAACACTTGCTTAAAAACACACCACAACATTGCAATTGGTGAATCCTAGACACAAAGGCAAATACTGCAACAAATCCACATTTATTAGGCACATTTAAAAAGAAGTGACAACCAAAGTGCTGTACAGTCAAACAAAAAATATAACTAAAAGTGTTTTTTGCATAGCTATGAACATGGATGGAAAGAGGCACTAAGTTATTACCAATAACTTTGGTAGAGTTTGGGGGGACAAATAGTTGTTTAATAGAGCTAAAAGGTATTTTATGTCTTTAAGACAATCAGAGAGTGATTTCAGGGATTTATTTTCACCAAATTTCAAGGGAAGGTTCTATTATGTGTCATTGACATAGCAATGGTAAGAGATGTCCTTTTTCTGAATGATGGAGCCCAAGGGAAGCATATATAACGAAAATTAAATAGGGTTTAGAACAGAGCCTTGAGGTACCCCACAGGTGATTGATGCAGAGGAGGATAAATTTAGAAAACAGTAAATTTTGTAATTTACATTAACCTTAAACAACAATAAATTAATTCAAAATCTTAAGAAGAGCTGACAACAGCGTGTCCAAAAACCTGACTGAAATTTTTATCCAGAATATGGTTTTCATTTAAAAAGGAGGAAAGCTGTGAAAAATTATCATTTTCAGAGAAATGAAAATTTTGAAATGGGATGGAAATTATTAAGAGTCGAGATTAGGGTTTATAGGCATGTTGTGCCTGCTGCATGTTTAAAACAAGATGGGGGCAGTGCCATTATTGAGGCAGCTTTTATTATGGACAATATACTGGGACCAATAGTGTCCAGCACTTAAAAGGTATGATGGAAGAGTATGCTGGGGTAATAGGCTTCATGCATGACACTATTTCAATCAAAACTGGTTAGAAAAAGCTGGACATGTGACAAAATCACACGTTCTTGTTATGGCATTAATCTTGCAAGTAAAGAAGGTCAGAAAGTGTTCACAAGTCTGAGGAGTTGCATCAGGAAAGGCAGTAGCAACCAGGTGTAAAGCATTGTTTATCTTTCTGAACAAGACTTTATGATTATTAGAGTTGTTAGAGATAATATCTGAGAGATATTTATCTCTTTCTGTTTTAACAGACAGCTGCTATTGAAATAAACCATCTCTCAGAATTTCATATGACACTTGCAACTTGTCCTTCTTCCATTTCTTCGGAAAAGGCCGACCTGACAAGAAAGACTTTGAGTAAGTCTTCGCCTAAACATCTCAGATGTGATGAAAGCGGTTTTTTTTCTTATCTTCAGTTAATGGGCCCAGATCAATGGTGGAGAGAGAGGGATCCCTCTCCCTCCGCACACTGAGCCCACAGGGAGACACGTTGGAGATATCGACATGCACTGCCTACATATTGATATGACCGGGGCTCAGCAACGTCAGTGTTGGAAAGAGGCTCCTCTCTCTGGTACAAGAAGAGGGCCTGGTTGTCCATGGAAAGGCTGAGAATTCAAGGGAACGGGGGAAAAGTTTAAGAATACAATTGGCAATGGGGAATGCACTGGACATGAATGTGTTGGCACACGTGACAGCTAACACCCACCTATCTTTTTCCAACTATAACAACTGCGTGAAACACAAAGGCATGAGGCGAAAACATTTACTGTGCCCAGTGACAACCTGCCAGCCACATACTACAGCTTAACTGGGAGTGATGGAGAAGGAAGCGGACGCTTATTTAATACACAAGCCTGTTATTCCGATAATACAGAAGACAGGGCCCTTTCTTCCTTTCCCTTGTGATCAATGGGAGCCACAGCAGGGGTCCGGCTACCTGATCCTGCCTGTATGAGATGGCGGCAGCCAAGTAAGACAATTTGGACCCTCTTCCTATCGCTCCCTGGATTCCACGTGCCTGCAGCGAGTCTCCGCATTGGGTTTTCGCTGGAAACAAGCCTATTGCATCCTACCGACCTCTTGTTTGTGTTGAAACATTAGGCTCAGATGAATTGTTCAGTTTTTCTGGCCTCCCCGAAGCAATTACCACACTTCAAAAGGAGCTCTCTGTCTTTCCAATCTGGTACAGTGAGCTTGTGTTGAACTGCCCGTGTGTTTATGCGAGGGGGGGCGTTTTAGTGGAGAAGAGCAGATGGCTACACGGTATGAAATAGACTTGAAATGTCTGCCATGGAGTGGGTAATGAAAAGGTAACATAGGGATTCCATGCAAGCACCCAGTTTGAAAGAACGCATCACGAAACACGCTTGTGCTGTCGGTTCTATGCAGATCTGGGAGACTGTATCTCATTTCCAAAAGGATATTTTGCTGCCAAACCCCAACAGGAACACTGTGTGGCCCACAACTAATCAGAGGCTGTTGTGGTTTTAAGACAGTGAAACAGGGTGTCTTGTCACAGATTTGGCACATACAGAGCATTAGGAAAGTATTCAAACCCATTCAGTTTCTCCACATTTTGTTTCGTTACAGCCTTATTCTAAAATTTTAGAGATTAATGTTTTTTTTCATTATGTGCCTTCTACTAATGAGTGGCCTGATTAGTAGAGGGCCTTGCAGAGATCCGTACGTCTCTCCCATCTTTGTGACCATAAGCTTCATGGTGAGGGAACCTGACCAAGGCTCTTCTCCCCTGATTTCTCAGTTTGGCCAGCTCTTAGTAGAGTTTTGGCGGTTCCAAATTTGTTTCATTTAAGAATGATGGAGGCCACTGGACAACATGACAACCTTCAATGCTGAATATATTTTTGGTACCCAACCACTGATCTGTGCCACTAAGAGCTCTACAGAATTCCTTTGACTTAATGGCTTTGTTGTAGATTTCATGTACATGTAATCATCACAAAATAACATAAGTCAATTAAACTTCAGGGCTATCAATCTGTCCAGTTAGGAAGCATAAAATATTGTGAATCAATTTCACTTGTTTTGGTGCAAATAAAAGTCACAACAGGTGCACTGGTGAAACAAAAACAATTGCACTGGTGAGACAACAGCAAGACTACTTCTAAAAATGAAATGGTTTTGCAGGTGGTGGCCACAGACAATTGCTCTCTCTTTATCCTTCCTGACTGATTCTACTCTAGTTTTGAGTTTTGCTAGTGTCCTTGCCACTGTTGCACATGTAGTCCAGCGCCTCCAGGAAGGCACATCCATTTGTGCAATCACCAGAAGGTTTGCTGTGTCTCAGTCTCAAGAACGTGGAGGAGATACCAGGAAACGGACTGTTACACAAGGAGAGCCGGAACAGGACCATAAAAGGGCATTAGAAAGACTGGCATCTGCTCCTTTGTGCAAAGAAGTACAGGAGGAGCACAGCCAGAGTTGATATGCATGTTTCTGACCAACACTGTCAGAAACAGACTCTGAGGGTGGCATGAGGGCCCAATGTCCTCTAGTGGTACCTGAGTACACCCCAGCTCAGTGAAGCTCGATTTGCATTTGCCAGAGGACACCAGAATTGGCATTGACGCCCTGTTCTCTTCACAGATAAAAGCAGTTTCACATTGAGCACATATGACTGACTTAAAAGTCTGGAGAAGCTGTGGTGAACGTTATGCTGCCTGCAAGATCATCCAATATGACAGGTTTGGCGTCAGTGATGGTGTTGGGAGCACAGAACCACGTGCTAGCCAACAGTTCCCTGATTGCTGTTAGGTACCATAATGAAATCCTCAGACCCATCGTCAGACCTTACACTGGTGCAGTGGGCCTTGGGCTCCCCCTTATGCAGAACCATGCTGTGTAGGCAGTTCCTGGATGACGACGCCATTGATTCGATTGACTGGCCCTCATGTAGCCCAGACCTGAATCCAACTGAGAACCTCTGAGAAGTTATGTATTGGTGCATTAAACGTTATGAGTCACCGTGATTTAAAATTGACTGTTGTTTAGTATTTTTGTACTCAAATTACACAATGTACAATACAGCATTTCTATTTTTTTCATATGTCCTAGAATATTCATCTTTCAAAAAATATGCCCTTCAATGTGATTTAAGTGTTCCTTCATTTTTTGGAGCACTGTATATACATTGGCTTTCAGAAATATTCATTCCCTTGGATGTTATAATGTTTTTTGGAGGGTAAAACATACAAATGTGTATCTACTTTTTGGTCATGTATCAATACAAAGAACATCAACAGAAATCTACAAATTGTTGTAAATTAATTACAAATGCAAAACAGAAAATAATTGTTATTAATTCACCGTCTTTAATCTATATCTGGTAGATGCCCTTTAGGCAGAAAATACAGATTTTATTTGGAGCCTTCTCTACCAGCTTTGCACATCTGGACACAATTTTTGCCTATTCTTTTTTACAATATTGCTCAAGCTCTGTGAAGTTGGATGGAGACCTTGGTGAAGAGCATTTTTAATGCTCTTTCCACATATTCTCAATTGGATTAAGGTGCAGGGTTTCACTGGACTACTAAAGGACACTGACCTTTTTGCTGTTGACCATTGTACATTTTCATTGATACATTTTCTCCCATATCCCAGGTCTCTTCAGCAATCAGCAGGTTCTTCCAGGATTACTCGTTACTTTACTGCATCCATCCATTCCCTTATCCAGAGAAGCATCGTGATAAAAGTATAATGCAGCCACCACCATGCTTCACGGTAGGGATGGTGTACTCAGGATCACAAGTGTTAAGTTTGCTGCAAACATATGGTCTCATCAGACTGTAAAGTCTTCTTCCACTTGATTTCAGACTCTTTCACATCTCTTTTGGAAAACTCCAACTGAGATTTTATGCAATTTGATTTATTTCACTCTCCCATAATTACCACATTTGTGAAGCACTAGGGCTACTGTTGCAGTATGCAGTGTGTCCCAGCTCAGACGTGTAAGACTGGAACTCTTTTAGAGTTGCCATAGATCTCCTGGTGGCCTCCCTAACAAATGCCCTTCTCACCTGGATACTCCGTCTTTGAGGAAGACCTGTTCTAAACCCACATTCATATTCTCTCCATTTCTTAATAATAAGCTTACTGGACATTCTATGCATGCATTTCTTTAAATCCTACCCCTGATTGGTGGTTTATAGTGTCCATATTCCAGACTTCCTTTGAATGTTTCTTTGTCTTAATGATTTACTTTTGATAGAATTATACAGACTGTGGGAACTTGCAGAGATTACCTGAAATTGTGTGAACCTTGATTGCACACAGGTGGACTCCATTCAACAAATTACGTGAATATAAAGACAATTGGTTGTATCACAGTTCATTCAGGTGTCATTGCAAAAGGGGGCCATAGTTATGCAATCAACTATTTATTTTTTAATATTTGTAGTTCATTAAAGAACATTATACATATTTTATTTTTCACTTGGGAAGAACTCCTAATTAAAACCATTTTAATCTCATGTTGTAACTCAATGTAATCTGGAAGTCCCTGGCCGGTGAATACTTCTGAGATTCAACGTGTTTTGTAAAAACATAACCGAAAATGATTTAGAAATAATCTTTAAAAGGCATTCATTAAACGAGAATTTTATACATTTTGATAGGACCTAATTTCAACCCTAATGCTATATGAATTCATCCACAGCTCAATTAACCCAGACCTCTGGAAAAGCTTCAGATGTGATAGTGCTGATAGCCCCAATATTAAGAAATTCCACCGTTTAGAGCTGTATATAGAAATGTGCTGTATAAGCCTTGACATCCAGGGCCACTTACTTTTCAGCCTGAAATTGGATACACTCTACATCCTGAGCATCCGTTCTACACAAAAAAAAAAATACATCCTGAAAAATGTTTTTGGGTACATCCGCGGCAAGATCAGGGGCAGAAAAACAGATAGGACCTGCTTAAGGTAATTGAGAAATGTGTGCAGACTGCTCTTCGAACATAAAATAAGCTGACATTGTTATCACAACCACATCCCTATCAGTAATATACTCTGCAACTGCGACTGAACAGCTGCTGTTTTTGCCACAACCACTATTTCCACACTTCAACGAGAGCTATGAATAGGACAGTGTATGGGCAATTAGCCACATGTACCGATAAGCTATCGCCGCGAGCCAAACTGTTGTAAAGAAAACAATAGTTACAATGACTCCCCCATCCAATAACCCAAAGAGAATGTTAGCCACTGTGAGTCCCCGGTTCTGATGCAGTACTGTATTGATGGCCGGTCGGGCTTGCCTCTATGGGCTGTGAGTGTTGTTGCCTTACGCCTGCCACCAGTGCGCCTGGTGGGGTGTGGCATCCACCGCCGTCCTACTGCCGGGGTAGTGGGAGGAATCCTGGCGTCAGCGGTGGGCCCCAGATGCCCATTGCTTCATATTCCCCGCCCGATGTGGAGTGCCGGAGCACTGAATGGGGTTCTGGTTCTAGCAATTACTGTCCAGCTCCAGGCCCCCGAAGAGCTGCTCTCTGTGACACAACCTCAGGTATAGACTGGAGGTTATCAAAGGAATGTTACTCCTAATGGTCTCTGTCGGTGCAACAGCATGTGTGTGTGTGTGTGTGTGTGTGTGAACAAGACACAATTACAGAAATATAGAGTAAAATGTACTGTGTGTGTGTGTGTGTGTGTGTGTGTGCACGTGTGTTGAAAACAAAGAGTGAACTTTGCGATAAGGTAGTACAATATAAAATGACAGAGAGAAAGAAATAGAGACAGACAGAGAAAGGAGAAAAAGTCAGACAGGCACACAGGCAGAGACAGACAGAAATAAAGTGAGAAAGACAGACAGAAAGGAGAAAGGAAGACAGACAGAAAGGAGAAAGAAAGTGAGAAACAAGATGAGGTCAGACATGTGTTTCCACTGTCCTTCATCCCATAAATATCAGCCAGGAGGCCCTTCATAAAAGTACACCCATAAACATAGCTGGAAATTGATTTGCAAATAGTCATGTAAAAAAACAGCGTAGAGAGGAAAAATACGGCCGTGCAAAAAGGGGGAAGGAGAAAGAGAAGATGACATGGGATTGGTCAGGATGAATATCCACCTGAGGTCCAGTATGTGTATTTGTTTTGCTTGCCTGGTCCAGTGGCATTTCCTAAAATAAAGCGTGACCTCAGCGTGTTCCCTCACACTCGTGTCCGGTTCTAATGGAATACCAGCTCAATTTCGGGGAACGTTCCGATTTATCTCGCTGTCATAGGTGTCCTGGGACAAACGGAGGGCAACCAGCGGTGACAAAAATGTTTGGTTAGGAGCCGGAACAGATGCCCAGGTTTCTCACCACACTGGGTGTGAGACAAAGAGGCAGAAACAAACAAGCAACCCAGAGGTCAGTAAGCTCCATCCATCTAACTGTGAATATCTCCAGAGATCTTCCCAATAACATCGCAAAAAGCTGAGACATTAGAACATGTAAAAGCATTGAAGTTTTCGACATAGTCCTTAAACGACGCAAAGGTGAATACATTTTACTTGCCACTTTAACTGCATAATAGTTTGATTATGTCTGTTCAAATAGCGTTCTACAAGGGACGTTGCTGTAATGTTGAGGGACCACTTTTAGCACTTGCGTACTGCTTCCGAATTCAGTTTTTTTCATCAAACTCCCTGACCCGACAGACTTGGCTTGTGGGAGGCTTGTGGGAGTAGATTAGCGAGCCACAAAACGAGCATCTCAAGAATACTGTACATACCACAGATTCCTATTGCCAATGTTATCCTCTTCAGCAAGCTTAATCTTCAGTTTGGAAGAAAAGGCATACAACTGTGACTGGTTAAGTGTCAAACAAACCACAATCGCAGATCTGTGGGTTCAAACTTTCAAGAGCTCTATATATTGCATGTCTAAAGCAGTGGCAGAGTTCCAGGAACATGATGTATGTGTATCCTGCCAAATATGTAAACAGAACACTGACATGGTACACGCGTAACACCACCGTCACAGATTTAAAACATTCGCAAGTATATTGACATTGCTCCAAATAAACTGGACCCTTATCACATAGGTTAAGTATAAGGCATTATTATACATAGTCGGGATTTCTAATGGGGTTTAGTCATATATCAGAATAACTCAAGCCCTTGGCTCCGACGAATATTGTGTGCATTGAACTGATCCAAGAATACGCTGTTGTAGGGAGGAATGAGCCGAAGGAATGTTTGTAATGCGGGGAGGGAAGGAGGACGAGGAGATGAGAGAGAAACCCAGGAGTCAGATCAATCCGGAGAGCGGCTGGGTCAAGTTCAGGGGACCGTCTCAAAGCCAAGGTCACTGTTCGACCTCCACAGGCAGAGGAAAAGGCCCCTAAACTTTGGCACTCAGGAACGATTCCACACGGTCTCCCTCCCACCTCTTCTCACTTTCTCATTGCGTGTCTCTCTTTATTATTATCCTAAGTCATTTGAGCCTTTAATCCGGAGCGATTTACAGCGCCCGTGCGCGTACATTTTATTTACAGGTGGCGCCGGGGAATTGCGATTTACCTTTTACCCTGTCCGTCTCACTCTCTCAACCGCGGTAGACTGGGACGAGTGTTGAGCAGGGCAGTCAATCATTGCCCCGTGCGCACAAAAGCCCTCAGAGCTAGAGAAGCTCTCCTCTAAACAAACTTTGAAGATAACCAAAGTGGTTATTATTGTTATTGCCAAAGTGCAGTCGCTCAATACAACTCATTGCTGCGCGACAGTCTGCACAGGGAGAGAGAAGAGAGAGGAAGAGACTCATATTTTTCCTCACCGTCGGCTGTGAACGCAGTGCCGGTGATTGATATAGTCAGTGGCAAAACAAACACAGCGTGACAAATCCAGATTATTGTCTGTGGGCGCGATAAGAGTCTAATGAGAAAGTGCACGTCGGGGGGAAATGTATCCGTTGCAGAGAATCCATGTGATTTACTGGGGATTTTAATAACTTCCTGTGTGTCCCTCATCTATTGAGGAGACAGGCAGACAGGCTGAGCCAAAGGGAGGTTTACCCTATGGGAATAGCTTCAATTAGGATGCAATATCTTTCTCAAAAGTGCATTTCCACACACTTAAAAGGAGCACAGAGAACGATTCTTATCTGCGCACATCAGTAATAGTGATAGTGTTTCTCTGAAATAATGCAATTGTTACAAATAAGAAACATGGAAATGGAGCAGGAATTAATAAAGACAATGATGAATTAAACCGAAATAATTAAATGTTGATCAGCTTTTCAGCAAAATTACAATAGAATTGTAAGTATGAAGTATGTTAAAAAAAACGTACTTCAGGTCCCACAACGCACAGATATCTAACATGGACTTGTGCACATCTTCTATACGGTTTGACACTTCTATGGAAACCAGCGGTTCAAAATTCCAACCTGCTCAGCTCCACTAAGCATTAAGTTAAATCTATTGCCGGGAGAAAATTGGACGTCAGACAGGACGGTTATTAGCCAGGGGAGTGTGGGAGGGAAAGGAGAAATTAACATGGATTACTCAAGTATGACTGACAGTTTCAGAACGGCTTTTACGACTTACCAAGTGATTTGGGACTTGCCTTAATACAGCGAGGGATGTTTAATTCCGTGGGCTGTCTCTGCTGTATCTCCGCAGTGAACAAACCTTGGCTGGGGTTGGGTGGAAGGATATGGAGGGATCTGTCGCTGCCCAGGCCTATTGTTCTGATAAGAAAGATGGGATTTGTAGTTTGGCCAACATTTGGAGTTAGGGGGACTGTCTTCTGGCCCCGGTTGCATTTTGGGAGGTGGAGAGTAAGGATGCTTGCCAGGGCCTTCCCGTGAATTCTGGTTCTCTGGCATCTGCTTGGTCTGTGGGTGACGGGTAATGTGGAGTTACCCTCACTGATAAGGTAAACAAATCTGTGAAAACTGGGGATTTTTTGGAAGTCAGAAGGGATTCTCTGAGTGTAATCGCATTCACGTGAAGATTTACATAGATATTACACGGAAAAGAGCGGCTATTGCCTGCGGTCCTCGGGAAGCAGCACCAGTTTGAGTTTAGTTGGAATAAAAGCATCGAGAAGCCAGAGATACATGGAAGGTTTTGCTGAAAAATAGGGAAGGTAGAAATCCAGGCAGGTTTGAAAACGAGTGTGAGACAGAGGAGCAGAGGAAAAGGGCTGGTAGTTTAGCTTGTTTCCGTTTGGTTTCATCTCTCAGGGCATGTCCCCTTCCTGATGCGGTTTCCATTATTTATATAGCATCTATTGAACAATTGTAGCCCACTTTGAAAGGTGCAGCCATTTTAGCTATGCGGGCTGCTGCTCGGAAGATTCTAGAACAAAGCAAGAGAAATGAATCAAACACGAGCATCCTAATCAGTCTGTGCTGAAACTCGATTTGTCTGTGTCTATGTGGTTACTGAAGTCGTCATTTAGTAATGTCACTGTGCTCTTTTATTCCCAGAATAAATCCAGAAAACACGGCTCACTGAGTTGATTTGACATTTCTGTCATTTAGCGAACACACTTATAAAAAGCCACTACAGAGGTAGGGATATTTTTGTATTTTTTCCTACTGGTTCCCCATGGGAATTGAACACCTAAGACTGGTGTTGCCAGAATAACGCTCCAATTCAATCGTTCACAGCAACAATTTCATTCAAAGGCCAATCAACAACAAAAATAACTGAGTATTATTGTATTTTAACCTAATCAATTAGATTTTCTGCTGACATCAGCCTTGAAATGAGTGTGGTGTGCATGAGATCTGCTCACCTGCCAGAATGGTCAGTGTGTGGTATTTTGCTGAGCTCACGTTGCATTTCGAAACGGGTGTCAACGATAAGCCGTTTTAATGCATTACATGAGAAAGACCTAATCGGCTAGGCTCACACAGCGTTGAGGATTAAATCTCTTTTTTTTCTGCCTGGCTTTTGACTCTCCAAATGCTCCGGGTCACACCGTACATTACAATGCATCTCTGTCGGGTATTCACTCCACTATGTTTTACAGCTTTCAAAATACGTAGTTTTCTTTACTGAGTGTGGTTTTGGTTAACACTACACAGAGACTGCAAAACAAGGGTGTCGTTGTCATAAACTATGCCTCAAACTACCTTGCAACAGAGGCTGGTCATGATTTATTGTGTGTGTGTGTGTGTGTGTGCGTGTGTGCAGCCGGCTACATTTGCGGCGTGTGTGTTTCGGGAGCCGGATGGGCGCAGACAGGAGTGTTGACTGCCGCATTGCACAGAATACCTAAACAGCTCTGGTGCCCCTTCGGAGCGATCGATCATGTGCCTGTCTCTGGATCTCTGGATCAGACGGGGGAGGAGAGCTGACTGCTCTGATCCTCATCTCATCTCACTCTCAGGCGTTGGCGACAGACAAGCCATTCAGGAAAGGAAAGGCATCAATATGGCTATACAGGAAGCAACATCACCACGGACTGAAATGAAAGTTTCACCACGGACTGAAATGAAAAAGTGTTGCAATTCACTTTGTTTCACATCAATAATAATGAATGCAGTCACTGTCAAGTATAAGAATACAATGGGCTAGATAATGCCACTGAAAATGTAAAACACCAGGTTTAAGCCTGGCATCTGTGCATTTATGATAAGTATAACCTCCACCTGCTTTTCATAAATCCAATGTCATTGCCTCCGTGCCGCTCAGCTCCCCACCCTAGAAACGCTCACTTCCTGCCCATACGGTTGCTTCCTGCTTAGTTCCCTACGCTCCACTGACATTAACCGATGACCTGTGGCTGACGTCTGGATATTTACTTCCTCCCATTGGGACATGAGGTGAAAAGTGTATATCCTCTCGCAGCGACTGGACACACCTGACTGGTAGCATCCATTAGTGGGGGCAGTGGTGGCCCCTCGCTGTATGACCAAATATGATAGAGTGGAAAAGCAGGCAATTCAGAGACTTGTCAACCTCTGGGCTGGTGGGGACTGCGGCAAAGCAGTGGTCACAGAGTGAGCCGTGTGTACGGTGTGTTTCGGTGTTGAATGGTGATTAGACATAGGAAGGAACTTCATTAGCATTATGTACATGTTGACACTGCACATTTGGTTTAAAGTGTGTGTTTGTGTCAGTGTCGGCAGTGTGTGAGGCCGGTCACATCCGTCTGAAATGCACACATATACACTACACTTTTGCAAGGCTAACACTAGTGCTGTGGCATTCAAAACATAGATGTATACAGACTAGAGGCTGTGAAGGCTACAGTGTGGCATTCAAAAAACAACCTGCTACCGGCCTTCAGAAAGTCACTTGTTTAGTGATGTGCAGGACACAAACCTTTTTATTACTGGAGTAACGATTCCTATTTAGTGACTCGTTGAAATGAATCCTTCAATCAAGTGGTTGGTGGCAGATTCCTAAATTAGCACGTATTACAACTGAGCATTGATTTTATTTTGAAGGTGTCGGCTTTTCAATTAACGTCCATTCGTACTTGTGGGCATGCCTGAGAGTGTACGCGGTTTTTTGGCGAACAGATTGTTTGCGAGAGATCGCAGTTAGCTCTAAGCCCTCAAAAATGTCAGTTCATGTTAAAAAACAGGAAGTGGATACAGAATGTAGAGTTATTTACAAACACGGACTAAATATGAAATTACTGAAGTCAAAGGTAAAGTTGTGTGCTTAGTTTGTAGAGTACAGGTCACAGTGTTTAAATATTCTAATTTGATCATTACACAACTAACATGCAGAGAAATACAAGAACATGACTAATGCAGAACAGGGAAAAATACCAAGCTTCACACATCCAGGGATACAGCAGTCAAAACCAGCTATGTGATATCCCATAAAATCTAAGGACATGGCGGGAAATCTTGAGCTTAAAAAAGTAAGTTTTTCTTTAGCTCCGGACCAGTTACCTGTCTTTATACATGGGATAACGTAAGACTTTGATTACGGAGGAGCAGGCAGCAATGCAGACAATGAAAGGGACAGCGACAGGGAGGGATTTGTTTATGGAGGTAAATGCATGCTTTGATAAGCTTGAGACTGAGGCTGTCCAAATGTTACTGGGAAAAAGTAACAGACTTTTGAAGCGGATGCAAGATAAAGTGTTTGAAATTAACCCTGAACAGAATGAGGTGTTTGCCTATGTAACATACATCAAGAGGTCAGGGGTAAAATGGAACCATGTTGTTGTGTAAAAAATAGTTACTCTTTGCACATGAAATGCACGGTCTGCTGAAGGCCTTCATGAGAAAATGTAAGTTTCTTTCAAGTCAGGTAGAGGGCAACATGCTCACCCACATTCCAACACAAAGAGAAGCCATACCTTCAGCTGATCACCTCCACAGGTACTCATCCAAGTTAGCGGGATTGTATGGAGAGTGTTTAAGCTGCTTTAATTACTTTCATGTTGGGCTTTGAAATATTGCAAAAATGCTTATTTTTTTTATGTTGAATGTTGATTAAATTGTAATATAATGTTGCTGTTTTTACTATGACTGCTCCACATTCACATAGCCTAATTGTAACATCTTATCACAACATCACAATTTCATGCTTCTTATAAAGAAATAAAATGAATATTGAGTTCAGCTTATCCGTCAGTTTCTCTTGTGGCCACCCCTGTCTAGAGGCATGTTGTCGAGGCATTTGCATTTGGCTAACAGTGATACCATGTCAACGCGGGCAGAGTTTTCAAGGACAGTCGATCACATTTTATACAGAGAGGCACGTATTATACTGTTGCTAACAAGGAAGAAAAAAAACAGAGGACTTACAGGAACATGATGAATCAGTGCCTTCAGAGCAGTGTCAGAGAGGAATTAGTGAACTCTTGAACCACAACAAAGAAATTACCCTTACTAGAAAAGATTGCAGTCAGAATGCAGTAGTCAACCTGCAGCATAACAATGTTTCATCTGTTTGCAATGACTGCAATTTTACAGGCTGTAAAAAACAGCATGTTTATGTTTACATGGTTGACCATTTTTTTTTAAATGAGTGACTAACCTAGGCTGTGTCACTGTGCAAAACACTGCAGCGCCGTCAAACGCGTCAGAATAGGACAGTTCCAATCCAGACAATCTGTGGCAGTGCACGCGGCAAAGTAATTTCGCTGAGTTTACCATCAACTTTAACAACGCATGAAAGGCTGATTTGTAGCTGATCGCTGAAAATAGTGTCCATTGGCACCTTACCTTTAGATCCAGAAACCATAATTGCCCTAAGCACCAGGGAGGGGGCATTCAAAGGGGAAGGTTACTGTCTTCTAAGCACTTTCAAAGGTCTCCCATTAAATCCCAGTCTTTTGTACACCGTCTAACCTCGCTGATAGGAAAGCATATGCAACAATTTAAAACCCTCTGCCACTACTCCAAGGGCGGCCAACTACAGTGTCCCTGTTGATTCTTGTGTGTGGGTATTCACACCAGTAAGAAAATCACCAGGGGCCCGGCGAGGCCTCCGTAAAAAAACACCAGGCGCCCGGCGAGGCCTCTGTAGAAAATCACCAGGGGCCCGGCGAGGCCTCCGTAAAAAAACACCAGGCGCCCGGCGAGGCCTCTGTACAAAATCACCAGGGGCCCGGCGAGGCCTCTGTAGAAAACCACCAGGGGCCCGGCGAGACCTCTGTAGAAAACCACCAGGGGCCCGGCGAGGCCTCCGTAAAAAAACACCAGGGCCCCGGTGAGGTTTCCGTAGAAAACCTACTGCCCTTGGGTCCCCATTTAAATGAACTTTGGGTCTTAGTGCGCTGCTGTGCCTGGCCTGAAATCTGCAGAGGCAGCACGCTCCTGAATTCTCTCTCCATCTCCCCCGCCACGTACTCTCTCTGCCCCTCCCCCTATCTTTCCTGGATCCCCTTGTCAGGTTGGTTGTAGGATAGGCAGCCCTTAAGTAGATTGCAGAGCAGCACAAAAGGCCTGCACTGTGAATATTAAGAGCAGTGTGGCTGCCCTCGAAGCTCCTGCGATGAACAGTCAGCCACAGCCTGTGTGGCTGTTTTAAAAGAGGGGGGCAAGTGTGATGAACAGTTAGCCACAGCCTGTGTGACTGTTTTAAAAGAGGGGGAGTGTGTGCCCAATTAACATAGACCAATCATGGCGCGGCAATAGGCAGGGCTTCTTTATGGAAAGTGGGTCTTCGGG
The DNA here is from genome assembly GCA_016801125.1 of Novumbra hubbsi. Taxonomy (NCBI): domain Eukaryota; kingdom Metazoa; phylum Chordata; class Actinopteri; order Esociformes; family Umbridae; genus Novumbra; species Novumbra hubbsi. The sequence goes on along the minus strand of JACXGK010001067.1, from coordinate 50,837 downwards.
GAGAGGGTGTGAGGCGATTGTTAAAGCAGGGTTTCTTACCTGGAATGCCTGGTAGGGTTTTCAGGTATTTCCCATTGAAATGCTGTATCACCACTTCACATTTCTCAGTGGACTCCATCCTGTGGCCCAAAAAAAAGAAGAAAGGCACATTGATGACTATGACAACATGATGAATGCACAATACCTGGAAATTGCAATGTTTTTATCTCTGACCAGTAGCGCAGCTTGTAAGAACATAGCGATAGACATATCACGATTTGGGATCTGATTCCCAAGTGGGCCCAGTACAAAAATATAGTTGCTCTCTACTGGAAGACTTCGGATAAGAGTATCAGCTACTTCACTTCAATTATTTCCCTAATTGGAAATAATACTGGAAACAAGTACATTACTAAACTATATAAAACACAGACCTTCCAAATTAACTCACATTCCTAAGCAGAACTGAAAGTTCAACACGACTAATGCAAAAAGGACAACATTTAATATGCTGTAATTTCAAATGTGTGTAGCACATTTTTTATGTGGATCAATTTCCTGTGACAGACCCGTTGTTTTCCATGGTTTGAGGCCGAGTTCCTACAGTATACGGCCATCATTTTCATAGGAGGCAAAAGGTGAACGGTATCCAAATTCTCAAGGGCTCATTGATGAAGGGGTGTTAAATAAGTCATGAGAGAGTTAGTGTCGACTGTTATGGAAAAAAGGAGGGGGTCACTAAGGGCTATTCAGTGTCCGTATCCCAAAGGACACCCTATTGTTTAAAGCACTTCCTTTTACCTTGTAGTGCACTAAAAAGTGAACAGGGTAGCGTTTTGGATGTAACCTGTGTTGGACTGTGACTAATTAACAAAGAGCAGGGAAGGACCAAATAAGTGCTGTCCTTCCTCCAAGACCACTGATCAACTAGTTAAATCTACGCACTAGTAATGGCTCACTCTCGCTCTAGATCACTGTTCTAGCTTGTCCATTCCGGCAATTTGTTCATCAGTTTTTTCACCGTGTTTCCATCTTTATTTCAATGTCACTAATTGGTCTCATTCTCACCAGTCTAACATATGTCTTTACCCCCAATTATCTCCTATATCTCCATCTAACAATCCCCATGCCTCCATCTCTCTCCCTCTAACAATCCCCATGCCTCCATCTCTCTCCCTCTAACAATCCCCATGCCTCCATCTCTCTCCCTCTAACAATCCCCATGCCTCCATCTCTCTCCCTCTAACAATCCCCATGCCTCCATCACTCTCCCTCAAACAATCCCCATGCCTCCATCTCTCTCCCTCTAACAATCCCCATGCCTC
>JACXGK010001067.1:37442-49433 GCA_016801125.1 Novumbra hubbsi | reverse complement strand
TGTCTCCATCTCTCTCCCTCTAACAATCCCCATGCCTCCATCTCTCTCCCTCTAACAATCTCCATGTCTCCATCTCTCTCCCTCTTCCCATGCCTCCATCTATCTCCCTCTAACAATCCCCATGTCTCCATCTCTCTCCCTCTTCCCATGTCTCCATCTCTCCCCCTCCCATTGCTCTGGCGGTGGGTCTGTACTGCATGTGGGTCAGGTCCCTGTATCTCATTGTGCCAGGGTGAGTCAACAGAGCCTTTTTCACAGCGAGTGGCCTTGAATAGCCAACTCTGCATGCAATAGCCCACCGCTGTTGCCAGTGATGTAATGGGGAACACGAGTCCCAGACACATACACTAACACAATTACCCACCATCCCTACTTCCTCTCCCACCCTCCTCCACCAATCCATCCCTCCACCCCGCCCTCTCCTCACTCCCCTCACACACACCTCACCTCCACCCCATCCTAAATCCCTCCCTCTACCCCCCCTCCCTCTGCCTCCACCCCTACATCCCCTCCCTCCACCCACCCTCCCTCCCCTTCATCCACAATGGCAGAAAGGCCAACGAGGAGATGACGGAGCAGGCTTAACCTTTCTCTTTTACCCTCAGTAAACCCTGCAGCCTACCACAGTCGGTGTCTTCATCTCAGAGGACTTTAGACTAACACTGCAGTATGGTAATCCACCACCGTTAGAATCAGGGGCTGGTTTGTAATTGGGGAAAAGTATGTAGGCATCTCTCTGGTGAGCGATTGGATCAGTCCCCTCCAGGCTGACAGCTCTCTCTCTCCCCCTTTCTCACCCTTCCTCCCTCTCTTTCATTCTCTTTTTCCATCACTATGCCCTTCCCCTCTCAAGATACAACCTTTTCTCTCTTTGTTCTAACTTTCTATTTCAACATGACACTAATGGCCTGAACAACAAGGTCAATGTTTCCAAAGAAAGTGACACACAAAATAACAGTATCAAATATGACAATAAATAAAGTTGATATAAAAGCAAAGATATAAATAGAAATAAAAAGTAGATTAGAATAGTACACTAGATACAATATAATATTTAATATCTGAAAGTATTACGACTATGAAAAATATTTTTTTCAAGTTTTGGTTTCAAACATATCCTTTGAGGTTAAAATATAGATTTTCATCTTTTATCTGAGGGAATCTTTGTACATATCGGTATCTACATTTGGAAATGACAACACCTATAAATATTCTCTATTCCAGGGCACCAAACATACTGGGATAGACTGATATAATGTTTAAATTAAGCACTTCAGTTTAATACTCTAACAGATGCTGGATTTGTTTGATCCTATGGCAGGCATGTACTGCTGTAGTGAATGCACACAGAGAAAAGTTGCTGGATCCAACCGCAGAGCGCAGGAGAATTTTGGGAGAATACTTAACTTAAACATAAACTCATACTTAAATTCTACATAATGCATTACATTAATGCACTTCTCTGGACTTCCTTCATGCACATTGCACTTTTCAACTTATTAAGAAAATGTTTGCACATTTTATATTTACAGTAATTTTACTACAAACTACCTACTGTGTTTTTGTGTTTTTCTGTCTTGCACCATAGCACCAAAGAAAATTCCTTGTATGTGAAAATGTACTTAATAAAGCTGATTCTGATTCTGAATACGATATATCAAGGGACAGGCTGGCACGAAGTCAAACGGCAGACAGTAGGTTGGTAACTGGGTATCAGGTAGACAAGAGGCCAAAGTGCGGAGGAGGATAATCCAGAGAAGTGGTCAGAAAGGCATAGGTCAGGATTCAGAGAGAGACTTTCCATACTTACCTAGGGGAAAATACTGGACAAACAGGCTTAGTAGAGTGGCAAATCACACAAACAATACAAGGACAGGGCGTGAATGACCAGGCTTAAATAGAGGCTCCCAGGAGAAGAACGAGAGCACAGGTGAGAGGCATTAGCTGATTAGTACCCAGTTGATTTGGATCTGCTGTGAGGGGTGCGTTCAGGTCGTGAATGGGTGAGTGTTTCTCAGCCCGGTTGTATGGTCCAGAAAGAATGGTGGAGGCAGACCTTACAACTCCAGGCATTATCATGGGTTTAGGTCTTTTCAAGATATCAGTCAATCTATTGGTACACTTCAGAATTAATTGCGCTTCTGCCGCTTGCAATTACATTATCAATAAAGGCAAGTGAGTGAGTTCCCGTGTCAATACAAAATAGCCAATCCATAATCCACCTTTTATCATATTCAACACTTTTTCCCGCACTTGTCTTTGATCCATGTTAACCTGTCCACAAGACCTTTTTCCAAAACTGTGCGGGCTCCTTTAGGTACTGTAACCTGTGTTTGCGTTGAAGTCTTTGTGTTTGGTGGGTGAAAATATTTTAATTACTTTTTTAAAAACCTTATCTGATAATTACACAAATACCCTAAAATAAAAGTTGATAATGTATTATTTCATCTCAAATCCGAACGTATCCCATTTATATTTTTTTAAATCATAAAACATCATCATGGCCAGACACTGTAGTTGGAAGCGCTGTCAGCTTGAACCTCTCTCAGGTTGAAGTGGCATTTAATCATTTGGAATCTGGCTTTCATTTAGAACAACATAGTATTGAGGCTCTGTTACCACTTTTCTGTTGGTGACAGTAACAAAAGGTAATCTGCAATGAAAAGCAGTCTAGGGAATGTACTTTACTGTTTTGCAAAGTCATCTATTCATAATGATATTAAGAAATGTAGGGCTCAAAATGCTGCCCTGGGTCTATGTTTGAAAAATAATTGTTCTTTTGTCACCCACCTAAGACAAAAAAGCAGTATATTTTAAGTGCAATATTTTGGAACCACTTATGTTGTACATTCGTACAAATAATAGTACTACAATAGTATTTTAACTACAATTAATAATAGTAACTTTAATTAGGTGTGTTAAAACAGACCAACTTATTTCCTACTTTAATATAGTTATAATACATTATTGTAATCATTATTACATTCACAGTACGTTTCTTATATATTCAAAATTGTATTTACAATTATGTATAATAAGTACACTAAAGTAGGAGATAAGTGGGTCCTGTCGGTTTTAAGACACTATAATTATTACTATTTAAATAGTATACTGTTTTTATTTGGCTTGGGTAATTTTAGCACTACATATTTAAACTGTTTATTGATTTAATAATATTTTTGATTCTTGCTCCAGCTCTACGTTTGTGAAGTTTGAGAAAGAGTCTTTTATCTCAGATGAAATGTAATAATATACAGTGGGGAGAATAAGTATTTAATACACTGCAGATTTTGCAGTTTTTCTACTTACAAAGCATTTAGAGGTCTGTCATTTTTATCGTAGGTACACTTCAACTGTGAGAGATGGAATCTAAAACAAAAATCCAGAAAAACACATTGTATGATTTTAAAGTAATTAATTAGCATTTTATTGCATGACATAAGTATTTGATCACCTACCAACCAGTAAGAATTCCAGCTCTTTGCACCAGTTTGAACTCGTTACCTGTAGAAAAGACACCTGTCCACACACTCAATCAAACAGACTCCAACCTCTCCACAATGGCCAAGACCAGAGAGCTGTGTAAGGACATCAGGGATAAAATTGAAGACCTTCACAAGTCTGGGATGGGCTACAGGACAATAGGCAAGCATCTTGGTGAGAAGGCAACAACTGTTGCGCAATTATTAGAAAATTGAAGAAGTTCAAGATGACGGTCAACCACCCTCGGTCTGGGGCTCCATGCAAGATCTCACCTCGTGGGGCATCAATGATCATGAGGAAGGTGAGGCATCAGCCCAGAACTACACGGCCAGGTCAATGACCGGAAGAGAGCTGGGACCACAGCCTCAAAGAAAACCATTAGTAACACCCTACACTGTCATGGATTAAAATCCTGCAGCGCACACAAGGTCCCCCTGCTCAAGCCAGCGCATGTCCAAGCCCTTCTGAAGTTTGCCAATGACCATCTGGATGATGATGATCCAGAGGAGGAATGGGAGAAGATCATGTGGTCTGATGAGACAAAAAATAGCTTTTTGGTCTAAACTCCACTCGCCGTGTTTGGAGGAAGAAGAAGGATGAGTACAACCCCAAGAACACCATCCCAACCATGAAACATGGAGATGGAAACATCATTCTGTGGGGATGCTTTTCGGCAAAGAGGACAGGACGACTGCACTGCATTGCGGGGAGGATGGATGGGGCCATGTATCGTGAGATCTTGGCCAACAACCTTCTTCCCTCAGTAAGAGCATTGAAGATGGGTCGTGGCTGGGTCTTCCAGCATGACACCGACCCAAAACACACAGCCAGGGCAACTAAGGAGTGGCTCCATAAGAAGCATCTCAAGGTCCTGGAGTGGCCTAGCCAGTCTCCAGACCTAAACCCAATAGAAAACCTTTGGAGGGAGCTGACAGTCCGTATTGCCCAGCGACAGCCCCGAAACCTGAAGGATCTGGAGAAGGTCTGTATGGAGGAGTGGGCCAAAATCCCTGCTGCAGTGTGTGCAAACCTGGTCAAGAACTACAGGAAACGTATGATCTCTGTAATTGCAAACAAAGGTTTCTGTACCAAATATTACGTTCTGCGTTTCTGATGTATCAAATACTTATGTCATGCAATAAAATGCTAATTAATTACTTAAAACTCATACAATGTGATTTTCTGGATTTTTCTTTTAGATTCCGTCCCTCACAGTTGAAGTGTACCTATGATGAAAAATGACAGACCTCTAAATACTTTGTAAGTAGGAAAACCTGCAAAATCGGCAGTGTATCAAATACTTGTTTTCCCCACTGTATGTCAGATAAAATCTTTTGGAAAATGTGTGGGTATAGATGTGATCAGATGACCAGCTTGTTTTGACAGGAAGTGATCGGTTTTGTAAGGAAGTTTCTGTATTGTTGAATTCATAAGAAAACCTTTCCCAGATGATTGACCTTACTATATACCACAGTGTCAGTGTGGAATTTTACTAAAATGTTCAATATGGGAGTATGATATTATTAAATTACTGGAGAATATCCTAGAATAATGATCAAGTTCAGGTCCTTGATTATCGATGCATGCTTATGTCTGCATTCTTCAGCATCTCAGTCCAGATATTGTCTGGCGTACATGCTTTACTTCATTTGAGGGTTTTGATTCTTCAGCTCTGTTATACTGACTGTAACCAACAGATTGGAGTCTTTATATTTAAACCACAACATGTCTCGCAATTTTTCTGGCATCATGGATTTTCAATAGGTTTCTTTTTTATTCCAGGTGTTGCTGTTTATGTTATTATGTAAAGCATTAACTTTTCTCCATTGCCTCTTCAATTTTTCTCAAACTGATTAGACATGTAGACAGATTTTTCATCTTGTAGCAACTTGTTATGTTGTTTCAATGCCAGGTGATATTTTACACATCCAGTGGGGTTTCAGTATTTTTGGTTTAAAAGTTGCCTCAGGATTTTCCTGGCAATGCTACTGTGACTGATGAGCAATTCTTCTTAAGGCATAAGGTTTTCTCAAGATAAATTATTTTCATACATGGTTGTTTCGCCAGTTTTTTCGCCAGTTCATATATTGTCAAATGTGTTGATACTGTAACTATATTTGAGGTGCTGAAAGTGGTTTGGCTTGTTATCAATCACTTGTTTTTTCTCGCTGTCTCATCCCATTTCTAACTACGAGGAAGGTTAGTTTGAATTTTGGTACACAGTTTTAAGGTAAAATATGATCTGGCAGTTATGTGACAGGGCCTGCTGTGGCTTGACAGTAAATGCAATACAATGTTCAGATGGGTTTTTATTATTGAGTGGTCCACCACACTTTTTTCTAGCACAGAGCGCATGTGAATGTCCTCCTGTTCTACCTTTTAATCTCCCTCTTTTTTACTTCATCTCTCTCAGGTGTGATGAGCCAGTAGCAGCCCCCCATCATTTTTGCTGTCTTCCCTCCATCTAAAGTGAGCCAGTGCCCGTCACCCATCCTGTCTCCCCTTCCCATCCTTCTTCTCAGTATTTCTCTGCCTTTCTCTTCCTCTCGCTCACTTTCTCCCCCAACCTCTCCCTCCCATCTCACTCCCTTCATGTTTCTCTCCCTCTGTCTCTCTCACCCTCTCTCTCTTTCCTTCTCTCTCTTTCTATCATTCTCTCTCCCTGTTTGTATGGCAAAGCGCTCTGATGGTTAATGACATCAGGTGGTCCTGTCCACAGTGATTAGCGGTGAGGCCCCCAGTAATGGGCTCTGATAACAGTAATGGAGGAGTGCAGAATCACTTAGTAAGGGTTACTCTCTCTAATGCCCCTCTGTCCCTCAACATCTGTGAAACAGAGGCTGGGGCCCTCAGTTGGTCAAGAAAAGAAAATTTGAGTGTTTCAATGAATTTGACCAGAGTCTGGACTATAGCTATATGCATGCTTTATGCATTATGTAAAGGGTGACATATCGTACGCATGCATCTCCTTTTCTCACTTCTTCTGTCTTTCTCCTTCCATTTCTTCATCTCTGCTTTATTGACTTCCCTACCCCTTATTTCTCACCTTTTTCAATGGTATACCTTCAACATCTCTATTCTGTCTCTTTCTACTGTCTCTACTCCTCCTTTCCACCACTCTCACTTTCATTTCATTGTATCATTTCAAAGGGCTTTGTTGGCATGGGAAACAGATGTTTACATTGACAAAGCAAGTTGAAAACAATAACGAGAATATAACAGTAAATATTACGCTCTGAAAAATTAAAGATGCATTTCCAATGTAATGTTTTTGGCTATGAACAATGTGCAAATAGTTGGCACATGAAAGAGAAGATCAATGAACAGATGTTTACTGTCGGTTGTATCAACAATTGGGTTGCAAAATAATCATATACTTTGCAGTAGGAGATGCAGCTTGTTTTCCATCTAATATAATGTATAGGGGCACATAGCCTGTCTTCTCTCAGAAGCAAAGTCGACCTGTATCATTAGCAAGGCCATGCTCAGAGTCTGTACATAGTCTTATTCGTAATTTGTTTAGGCATTCTACCATACATTCTAGTTTCATTGTGTTGCAGTCATGGGGCTACATGGGGTTAATTTGTATTTCTGAACAAAGACCCAAAACCAGAAGTTTAAGGATTTTTAGAATTAGAAGGCTATTATCACGTTTCTGTTATAGGCGGGGATTGTTTGACTCAGCATGCCTATTTTGGTGTTTCCCATTTTTGTTTAAAAAGAATTCTAAATGCATTAACAGTTTTCTGTGTACCATTTAGTGATTCATTTTAAATTAAATGTATTATAATGCAGGACGTTTTGTTCCATAACACGTTCAAGTATTTTTTTAAGTATGTCCTAACTGGGATGTTTACACACACATTATATTATGGTGCCGAATACACTTCTTAGCTTGTCTCTTAAATTTTTCCCAGGTTTTGGAAATGTCAGTGATTAAGTAATGGTAAGAAAAGGTATATACATATTTTTAAATACGTTTTTCCAAAAATATTTTGTGCTTATTATTTATTGAAGCATTTCCAGGCAAGCTCAGGAGAGGAGAACATTAATATTTTTCCTTGAAGAACATCTAGCCAAGACTAATTGTACTGCTCAAAAGGAAGGCCCAGTTATGTGCTAATAGGAGAATGCATTCACTGGTCATCAACCACTATTGAGCTTGCAGCTCTCACAACCTCCCAGAAGGAATCACTAGAGCGCAAAGAAGTGATGGAACTCATCTAACCCTAACCCCACCATCACCGGATTGAGTCCAAAAACGTTGATGCCAGAATTAGCATTTAACTCATCCAAGGCATTGCCGGTATGCCTTGTCCAGGATTTGAACTCTTGGCTACAATGAATCAGCTGTACTGTGAAGCAGTAACATTGCCACTGCTCCATACGGGAACCTGGACTGGAACACCATTATTTTGTCACACTGAGATACAGCATGAAGGCCCAGTTCTGGCAGAATCTGTGCAGAAGATCTACGGTGCTGCTGTTGGCTCTGCTTGGTTGGGGACAGAAGCACTAAATCATTGGCAAACAGCAAACATTTGACTTCAGAGTATGTTGGGGGGGTGGTGGGGGGCTGCAGAATGATCTAGTGCCCTCCTCTTCTCTCTTTTCATTCTCTTCTCTCTCTATCTCTGTCATTCTGCTTCCTCCTCTGAGCCCCATTTGAACAGGTGGCCTGTGGCAGCCTGCGCTGTTCTGTGGTGTTGGTCTGTGTGTGGGTGGGTGGATGTGTGTGTGTGTGGGTACGTGTGTTTGTCCTTCTGTAACCTGCAATAATGGAGTAGGGAATAGGAGGGGACTGCAGCTCAGGCTGATTAAGAGAAATCCCTGCAAGATGGTGTTGTTGTTCTCATCACCGCCTCCCTCTGGGTAAACACGCCGGGAGTGTTGTGGGAGGAGGGATGAGAGCGGTGTGGGGGACGCGCATGACTTTGAGGGGATAACAGGGTAAACTCTCAGGTTTGACAGGAGAGGTACAGCCAAGACAAGTGGCTGGTTGGCGCTCTCTACAGACACACTGGCGTCTAAACAGTTCATGTAACGGCTCGCACATGCATGTATGCTACTCTACCCCCAGAATGAGCATAACCGTTGGGACCGACTTTCCAGTCTTTCCGAATCGCTAATGACAAAATAATAAATACATGGTTAATAAATACTAAATACTACCGTTCAAGACACCCTACCGTTAAAAACACTTTACCGTTAAAGATACCCTAACGTTAAAGACCTTACCGTTAACCACAACTGTAACGTATATTTTCTTGTGGGGACTGACCAAAAGTCAGCCTGTAGCAAATTTTTATAAAATGTAAAAAGCACGCAAACACTCCCAACACATACACACACAAAACACAAACATACACAGGCCCTTTAATCTTCATGACATTTGGAGGCGTACCTGGCAAAGCCGACGCCTCTGCTGACCCCGTTGGCGTCCCTCAGTATCCTTGTGGAGATAACGTGGCCAAACGGCTTCAGCATGTTCTCCAGCTCCTGCTCATCCATGGACACAGGCAGGTTGGAGATGTACAGGTTAGTTGGGTCCTGCTCCTGTTGCTGTGAAGAAAGGTAGAGAGAGTCTCTCATTTAGATTTCAGAAAGCTTTTTGGATGTTTGACGTGTTATAAGAACAATCTACAACATTGGATACACAGCAAAAAACTTTTAGGGATCTCAAAATAAATAACAGCCTAGAAAGAAAGAGAGGCAGAGAGGACGGTTGTTTGATATTATGCAAGGGTTACATTTTAGTGTCTGGCGTGATGTTAAAAGAACACTAAGGACTCTGTTTGGCTCTAATACAATCTGGATTAAAGTTGCAAGCACACATAAAATATATTTTCTTTACATAGAGTGAACTCTATTAGACAGTGACATATTTTTCCCCCTAGCACTCCAAGATTTGTAATGATACAACAACTACAGGGTTGAAATTCCACCTTTAATTTGCGGGTAAGTCACCAAGCCCTTTAAAATGTTTACCTTTTGTTGCCATACAAACTGACAAATTCTCAATAAATTGAAACAGTAAAATACCCTCTTTGGATAAGTGAACACCCCCTTTAGAATTGCAATTGGAAACTTACTGATGTATAAACAAGCGCCTTCCAGATCACAAAACAAGTTAATTGGCTTCCATCTGTTATAAATTGTAGTGACTTTGATCAGTTCAGATAAAAGCAGTTCATAGCAGTCCATAGAGGACTCCACTGCTTAGTAATGAAATTCTAAGCAAAGAATCAACTATGGGAGGAAAGGTACTTAAAAAACAAACTACAAGATAAAGTTGCAGAAAGGCACATGTCTGATGATGGATATAAAAAGATTTCAAAGGCTTTGTCTATGCCATGGAGCAAAGTTAAGACTCTTTTTTAATAGGGGAAGGCATGTGACACCACTCAGACCTTCCATAGACCAGTGGGTCCCTGCAAACTGGATAACCAGAGAAGGAGGAAACTGATCAGAGAGGATTACAAGAACTCAATGGCAAGTTTAAAGGAGCTTTATGCCTTTGTGCCAAAGAATGGTCAATGTGTACATGTGTCTACATTAGAACAAGCCCTTCACAAATCTGGCCAAAAAAACAACATCAATTCTCATTTGAGCAAAATGCTATTTTTGGTTAGGAAAATGGACAGTGCCAAATACCCACAGTTTTGAAGAAAAACCTGCAACCCTCTGCCAGGAAGTTGAAAATGGGAAGACAGTTCAAGTTTCAACATGACAATGACCAAAAGCACACCACCAAAGCATCGTACAGAGTCTGAAGGACAAGAAGGTGAATGTTCTTCAATGGCCTAGTCAGAGTCTGGTAAGTGAATAATTTTCACTGTATATTTTCCTAGTCACTACGCATCGTCTTTTTGCTTTTAAGAACTTTTTGACAAGTGCTGATGTGAAATGTGCTTTTTATAATATATTTGATGGATTGTTGGGCAAACTCCAAATCATACACTAGGTGGCCTTCAACTGCAAAAACTTCAACTAATTAACTGTATTGATATTTTGTTAGGAAAATTCCCAATCGATTGCAGCCGATTGGCCATACTTTTTATACAGTTTGCTAGAGATATGTGCGTAAGCCAGGGAATGTCTGGGTTCATGTAAATTCTACGTTGCCCACTTCAGAAAATATTTGTGTGCAGCGTTTGAATGCAGCATTTATGTTTGTGTGAAATATATATTTTTTGGAATGCAAATTTGTATATGTTAACAGTAACTTGCGTGTGTTATATACTAGGGTTATGTTTGTAGCTGTGTATGTGATTGTTTGTTCATTAGCACCTGAGATTCTGAGCTAGTTTGGACACAGCTTGCAGGCCAAGCCAGGGAAAAGTAGTAGCCAATGTCCAGCAGTCTCTTTCTGACAAAGCTAGCCAGGACACCCACCGGCACAAAACCATCACATCTTATCCCAGCCTCCCTGTACCCAGGGCCACACTGAGGAACAAGCTGCCGAGGCAAGACGTCTATTTTAATAGTCAGGCTTTTTTCTCGCCCGCAATGGAAGAAAGCTGAGCTGCTTTGCTACATCTGGATAACAGGAATCCCTAGATGCCCTGGGGGCAAACCCTTGGACATAGTAATTTACTTTTAGCCACAGTAAAAAATGAATAGCCACTGAACAGCATCTTGCCAAATGCAAACAGGCTAATGATCTAGCACTGCCACAAACAGGCTAATGAGCTAGCACTGCCACAAACAGGCTAATGAGCTAGCACTGCCACAAACAGGCTAATGAGTGAGCACTGCCACATTAACACAGTACATCCACAGAGAAGAACAATGAAATCCTACCATCAACAGATACAAAAATAGCTTCTTTCAGAGAGATTTGTCCAGTTCATCATTTTCCAGTAGGCACTACTCAGTGCTTCTTTATTCTATACATTTTACTTTTCCTTACTCTCTATTTGTTATTAATAGTGAGCAAAGGAAGTATCTTTAGCATCCTGTTTCCATATGAATGTCGTTCCCTGATTAATTAAGCGTCTTATCGAGGAGGACATGTAGGATCTGATTAAAACCCAAAGGCGCTCCACTTGGACAAACCCTTGCTGGAAAAACAGGAAAACATCAGTCTTCTTTTAACCACAAACTAATTTGCAGACTTCAGGGCTAATAACCCAGCCTTGTTGTCGTCTCACAGTTTATGTTACAGTATGTTTTACATTGTTGCTAGTGTACTCATGAGTTGTCAGTACCAGGGTGGTACTCACTGTAGGTGGAATAATGTTTTAAACACATCAGTTCATCAGGGGCAATTTGTGCTGCCCCCAAGGTGGCCATTTTAATTCATTACCGCACATTAAAAACAAACAGCACCTAAACCTTTCTTTTCCATCCATTTATCCACCCATCCTATATTAGAGGCTTCTGTGTAATTAGAAGTGAGTCATGTACTATTTAATTCCATCTGAAGCCATCGATATCCAAAGAGTAGGGGGGGGGGGGGGGCTGCCTAACGTTTGGATAAGGATTAACATGTATAGCTCCTCCACG
>JACXGK010001067.1:0-37342 GCA_016801125.1 Novumbra hubbsi | reverse complement strand
CGGTCGACCGATTCTGACCTGGAGATTTAATTTAATGTCAGCCAACGTACATGCTCAGCTGTCGCGCATTAAATTAATCGGTAATTCAGGCGACTATGTGTTGGGCTCAGTGCGGGCGCTTGTGCATGTTGCCGTGCATTTGAATAGTTTGTGTGCGTCTGTTGTTGCTTTCCGGGTCCTTGGTGAGGGGTCCCCTAGCCGTGCCGTAGAAGGTTAATGGAGCGCCCCCAGGCTGTGGGGGCCCTTTGACCGGGATCATTCCTCCACCTTGCCATCGGAAGGGATGATGGCTCCTCGTGTCGCTACCCCTGACGGATCGCAAGCCATGCCAGAGCCAACAGCCAGTTGCGATTCTTATGTTAACGGGCCTGCTATGTTTACCCTTGTGTAATCTCCACGGATATTCCCTCGCTGCTGAGGACAGAATAACAATGGGGTGGGAGTGGGGTGGGGTGGGGACAGATAAAGGGAAACAAGAGAAAGAGCAAAAGGTGAGGGTTGGAGGGAAGGGGGTGGAGGAACAGAGAGAGATGCAGGGTAAAGAGAAATAGCGTGACAGTCGATGGGAGAAAAAGGGCGAGGGGGGGTGGCGTTGGAGAGAACGTGGGAGACACAGTGCGGGAGGGGCTGGAGGGAGGAAGGAGGGAGAGAGGCACTGAAGCCTGACATGACAGTGAGACGACACATAAAAGAGGGCTTGTGTTGCCTTTGCAGAGTGCTTAAGGATGAGACCATTAGCAATGCCTACGTACACTGAGCCCCGGGGCAATCCAGGTTGTATTCATTGAACTGCTAAAAGCGAGTACACACACAGACGCGCGTCTTGACTTGGGGCACTGTGTGTTTGACACTTCGGCAGCGTTGCTCTAGCTGCACTAACTCTCTTCCCCTCCTCATGCAAAGAAGTCGCTCTACCGGATCCCTGACTGGGCACCCATTCTCAGGTGACTCTCACGGACGGCACCCAGGGGTGGGTGCCAGACACAGGAGAGCCTAAACCGTGTGGTCGGTGGCTGACGGGTGGTAGTGGGTCAATGAAAGACAGCAGTGCTTCTGCTTTTGTTGCCTGTAGAGGGAGTGTGGGTATGTTTCATGTCGCCTTGAAAGTGTCGCCAGAGGGAATTTTATGTGAAACATCCACGGGCCGTGCCGTGTTCCCTCCCTTTTAGCAAAACAGGGTTATATACAAAATGGCACGATTTAAGTGGTCTTTGTTACCTGCGATAAAGCACAGGCTAATCAGGCGGGCAACGACGTTGAGGAGGAGACCGAGGGAGGCGTGGGGGGAGGCGGTACAGGGCGGCATGAGAAGCAAACTGGTACATTCCTTCAAAAGCAGCCCCCGGGTTTAATTTGTCAGGAGTCAGAAGGAGCTGAAGACAAAAAGACGGCGGGTACAAAGAGTTGTCAATTGTACGGGGTCCTTTGATGAGCCCCCTCCTGCTCCCGCCGACAGACAACCCCCCCAGCTCCAGCCCCCCCACCCCCTCCCCCCCCTCCCCAGAACGCCGGGATCAAGCCGCCCGCCTTTGAAGGGGATGTTGTCAAACAGGTCCCTGCCACCTCTCTCACCACAGTCTGCCCGCTGCAACTCCCTTCACCCCCTTTGACAGCCCCATAAAGTGGACAGTTGGGGGGGCTGGCATGCGTTGAGTGTGTGCGAGAGGATTTAGGAGAAGCTACGGAATTCTGGGAGCGTGTGAGAGGACAGACCCCCCCAGCATGCACAGACGCCTTAATATATGGATGCTGAATGACAGTTCCAGAAATACAGCTCATAGATACACACACTCTCTCGCACAGTCCCTAAGCACAGCCCCACAATGAGAGAGTGAGAACGCAACAGAGGGAATTTAAATGGTAGACTGATAGAACGGGAAGTACTGTAAAGTGGGAAAGAGGAGAGACAGGGAAAGGAGGAAACAGAGAGAGAAGTGGATACAAGGAAAGCAATGTGTGAGTTCCTTAAGCTCCACTGTAGGGGGCTGACAAAAATCCACATTCACGCTTTCTTTTAGAAACAAAGAGATGAAAGGCAGAACATTTCTGCTGTCCCAAGGCGGCCATTTTATTTCATTATTGCACATTAAAAACAAACAGGACCTAAACTGCCTGCCTGATATTGTGCCATCACTGGAAGGATATAGCACCGTCATAACACGGTGTGTAACAAGCACAGACATCAACAGTACTGCTTTTTTTACTTTTATTTCCATTCAGCCTATGATCTAACACAACACAACTAACACAGCAGTTCTGTTCAACTGGATCATTCTGTCAGTGTGATGTCATGTAATTACAGTCCGCAATACAAAATTAACCAGAGTTAAAAGCTGCACCTTTTTGTTCACTCAATTCATATTTCATCTACAGGCAGCCAGGAAAAATCAACAGCTTCTCGCTGCCACATGACACCTCTTCCTAAAAATAGCCAAGCTACGGCGCGTTGTCCAAAACTTCACATTAATTCCGACCTAGCGGTATTCCTCTTCCTGTGAGTGCGACACAAGACAACGATGACAGCTGAGGGCGTCCAACAAACACCGCAGAGGCACTCAGGTGTCTGGTTTCTGTGAAGCCTAACATTTATTCACACTTTTTAATTACCTCAGCCAAACCAGCATCAACACAACACAGTTCCCTTTGAAGCACTAAAACATGGATTATTACTTGAAATAAGGCGGCTAGATCGAAAGCCAGAATCGGTGAGTAGATTTTTTTTTAAATAAAAAGAAGTGATGGGGAGGTGTGGGAGTGAAACCAGTTTTGAGCTCAGGGCAGTCCAGGGCCCTGGACTGTTTGTCCGGTGTTATTGGGCCACTGGACAGATCGGCGAGCTTTGCTGGGGAGTTGGGCGGCTCGTTGGGCTCTGGGAGGCTCTGTTGGGGTGCGCGACGACTTGCTGTGTGTGGCTGAGGCGCTATGCTACCACACGGACGTTACGGTCGTGCAGGGATTTGTGTCGGCATCCCAGAGTTTATCCAAATGTTTCACCCGGACCTTGCTGGTGTGCTCCATGCTTTTAGCCGGGCATTGGCCTCTGACAGCCAGGCGTGGTCCTCCCACCGTATAATGCCATTAAAGTCATTGGGCCCTGGCAACGGCAGAAGGGAAACACCATGAGACACGGCTGTTCCCTCCGGCCCGGGGGTGTGGATGCGGGCAGACAACCAGAGCAATGGGGAGAGACACGGAGAACGGACAGAGAGTATGTGTGTAAGGCCCTAGAGGGGAGGGTGCTTTGTGAAAGAAATGAGACGTGGAAAAGGAGGGATGGCGGGAGTAATCAACGACAACCCAACCGCTGTGAAGGGAAGGCGTTGTCTCTGTAGCGGTTTGAGAGGAATGGGCTTTGGCGGGTCGACGTCTCGGTGGCCTTTCAACCTTTCTCCTGGCTGTCTTTCTCCCTTCTTCCCATCTCGCTGGGGCCAAACGGCGGTGAGAAGAGTGTGGCTTGCTGCAGCTCCACATACCTCTTCTTTGGTATAAGCATCTTCTTTGGCATTGGCTTCTTTTTTTGGATCCACCAGCTTGCTCTAATGAAACCTCTTTATACCTTATTATACCTTCCCAGACATGGTCCAGCTGTGTGAGGCTGGGTTACCATGAAAGGTTCTGGAACCTGACAGCTTTCTCTAATGGGAGCGTTTAGGCTCCGCCGCTGCAGCAGGCAGGGGCGCGTTTGAGCCACATTACACACCCACAGTATGTACAAACACACATACCCGCATACACACCCACTGAAGTATACCATTTGTCTTGCATGTCTCAATGAAGACTATAGAAAGAAAAAAAGAAATAAACTGGAAACAAGCCAATAAGAGAACAACAATGTAAACGTCTAACAAGAGGCAACTGCAGACACGCAAAGAGTTAACGTGTCTTGCTCCCTTACATCAGCAACCTGATAACCACGCTAAACGGATGAGGCCAACCCATGGACCCGCCACCTCCCCCCCCCTTGCCTCCTCTTTCTCATTTTCTCCTTTCGCGGGCGTGTACGTGAGACGGGATCACACCTTTCTCCAGCAAAAGCAGACGTAACGCCTCTAAAGCACAGCCAGCCATCAGTTGCGCTCTCTCATACATTTTGATGAAGGGTTAATATGAATTTAAATGGGTCGATGTGTGCTTCACCCACGCTTAATCACGGCCACTGATTTGATTTTGTATCTCCCTCGGTGTGCTAATATTCGGGCGATTAAAATTTCATGCCGAGCTCATATCAGAAATACATTATTAACATGGAGGAAGACGACCGCCACGCACTTCGCGGTCTCACCCGTTCCCGCGTAGACCCGGCCCAGACGGACAACACGCGTTTTGATTTGATACAATCCCAGGTCGGTCTCATTAAGTCCTGTTACATCCACAGTCATGATGTTTCCTGATCTCCGAAGACAGGATAACAGAATAAACACTCCGCTAATCTTTCTCCTGCACTGCCATAATGCGTTCATGGTATTCCCCTCTGACGGTGTCGCTACAACGGCTCATTTTGTGCTCGCTAAATGCATTTATCGTCCTTTGCGCTAATGCATCATTTATGATATATTTATATTTTTTTGGGGGGGTCCTGTTCGTTGACATCATTTGGCAGGCCGGTCATTTGGCTTCATTAGTTTAGGTTGTGTTGCTAGTTGGTGTTTGATTCCTGTGTTGAACTGGAGCGGACCTCTTCTCTGCCACCCAGTCGGGAGCCGTGGATGTAAATTATAGATGATTCACGGAGAGGGAACCAGCCTCTCGACCTAGATAACCTGGCAAAAACCGACTCTCTTTGGTACCATCCTCTTTCATTCAGTTTCAAAAGGAACAGAGATTGGGCCAATGTATCTATTCTTGTATTGATAATAACCCAGGTGTTCCAATTCTCTGGTCAAGAATATATGCTGATACTGTACGAAACAGGGTCTTTATAAGGGGGCATATAAAAAAAAAAAACTTACACACTATTTTGTCTATATCTGCCCAGTTCTCTGGAACTCTACTAATAAATAATAGTTATTGCTCTGGTAAAGTAACAAATGTCAGTTTGTCCTCTGTATTTCCAAAAATTACACTTGTAGTTTCCTAAATGGACCAAAATTTGAAAATGCATAAATCTTGTGGTTTGCCTCTTAAGTGAATTTTTTTTATTTGGAAACATTTATACATATTTTTTAAATATCCCTTTAAGCTGAGTTCTCCATCTGACCTTCAAAGCCCTAGCTCTCATAGAGGTGTAGCCTCCATGATTCCCAGGGTCACAGAGAACCCATAAACCACATATGGGGTGACCCATGTCCTAACAAAAGCCTTAAATATGGCCACCCCTTTTAAGGCTTCGAGGAGGTCTGGTTATGTGTTTTTACAGCAGATGACCCTTGAAGCACCGCCGGATGGGGTAGAGGCTCATAAAGTCACCCTGCGTGCCGTCTCCGCTGTGGATGAGCCCAATGAGGCAGATCGGCAAATTTTGAGACTTCAAAGCTTGTAGCCTGTAGGGCCCCGCCACTGGCCATTCTGCTAGCACATGGCTATGCAATGAATGCAGACCCCAATGCTCCCTGGGTCAGAGGTGTTCACTGTTTGCTGGCAGGCGGAATGCCTAGTCAATAACACACACATGCATCCTCAAGCACGTGCACAAAAACACACACTGTTATGTTACTAACAATACTATTTTTTTAATTGTACACAGGAGAATATTTTTGGGGAACACAGGACAATATGTGGTTTCATAGGAGTCAATCAAATTAGTGCCGTTGGGCCCTTTGGCGTTTGTCAACTGATCAGACATTACTTATTTAGCAGGAAAAGCACCTATTATCTACCATGGATGCCACAGCATCTTAAACCACAAACAGTTTCTCTTTTCCTCCTTCAACTGATCTCCAAAGGGAGGTGAAAGGCAATCTTCACTTAGAAATTCAATTTTGCAAAGCCAACCACATAATGCCTTATGCCCGTATTGCCAAACACGCACAGACTAACTGCGCCAAGTTATAGCTTTGTTTGTTTTGCAATTCGCAGATACTAACAGGCAACACTGAGAATAGCAAATAAGCCTTTACAATGTCCTGAACATCATGCATCAAACGGGAAAAATAGCACACGTCAGGCTGCCACGTTCACATCCAGCACAGACACGATAACCTAGGAGTGAGGACTGAATCCCTAAGATATTGAATATATACATATTGAAAAAGTATTTCTTTTGCAGCCTAAACACAAACAAAAGCAAAAGCAATAAAAAAGCAATAATGGAAGTCTTGTGTAAGCATACTAGCAGTCGGAACGCATCACCATATCAGTTGGGGATAGTCAGTTTGATTGTGGGGAAGAATTGCATACAGAATCTACAAAACATTTTTATTTTCTCGTCACTGTCACAAAAATGCCTCAACTGTCAGAACCAGGACAGGATAATGGAATCACAGCCACTACTATCGATACAAATGGTGATTCTTCAAATGAACCCTTGCTTGGAATATCCTCGGTCAATAACCTACACATTCCCTTAGTTGCACCGATGGGATATCATTGCTGCTTTAACACTGCCGTGTCTCATTGGCACCACTCAACCTAATATTGAGAGGCTAGACATCTGCTTGTAACAGTCTAATTACCATCTAAATGGCTTGTAAGGGGAGTGGTGTTCTTCAAGGAGATAATGTGTTTTGTCACAGACGCCTGTGATATACCGACGAACTGACAAACGGATGAACTAATGACCCGGCTACCGCCCGCCGTCTAACCAACAGCTTGCCCTGGGTGGGAAAGGTGTGTGTGTGTGTATCAGGCACATTGATGAATGGAACACGAGATTACCGTGCGCGACAAAAACAAAGTCAGCGAACTCTAGTTGAAAGAGGAGCACGAGAAGGAGAAACCTGCTAATAAGGTCATCTTAGAGGAGGAGGAATTGTCCCAGGGGTCAGGAGTCCCAAACGCCCAGTAAACATAATTGACACACAATGTGCTACCTTGGTATTGTTAGAAGTCAACATTTCATGAATGTACATTGCATGCTCTGGTTGGAAATATATTTATATATCAATACAACAATTTTTTATGGATCATAATTTGTAAAAATGAGGCCATTGCATGTTGAGTACATTGTATTCTCTTGCTGTAATACCAAATGATGAAGCTTTATGAATTATGGCTGTTCAAAGTACGTTCACAGTTACGTAGGTTTTTACATGCAAAACCAATCTATCAACCAGAAATGTAATTGGCCTGCCTTATCAAGCCAATACAAAAAACAACAAGGTAATGCAAATGATCTTTTCCCTCTTTACACAGTTTACTCGACAAACTCTTCAGTAAATAAGCCTGTGTTAGAAAACGGGAACTCATCAAGCCTTTAGTT
The DNA here is from genome assembly GCA_016801125.1 of Novumbra hubbsi. NCBI lineage: Eukaryota > Metazoa > Chordata > Actinopteri > Esociformes > Umbridae > Novumbra > Novumbra hubbsi. Next base: position 29,985 of record JACXGK010001067.1, on the reverse strand, counting down.
CAGCGTCGTATAACAAGGTCTTAATTCGAGTGTGTGCACATCATTAACCGCTGTTTGAAGACAACACTTGAATGGGTCTTTCAAGCCCGCAACTTTGCATGAAGAGAACTGGTCTTTTTATGCTGCCGAGCTAAAACTCCAGCAAATTGTGATTTGCAATGTGTTTTTCAGCCCCTTTTTGAAAAACAGTTCTATGGTATTCCCCTTTAATTTGTGTTGCACAGAGACACATTAGGTTCTTGGATTACATGGAGAACTGCTCTAGTCGGTGGTCAGGCAAACCTTCTGTGCCTGCTAGGAATACGTCAGTTTTACTGTATGCAAGGGTACAGTAAGGGTGGGCAGCCCACCCCAGCATGTCCTAGTTGGCAGTGGAATGTGACGGCACAATGACTCGCACCCTGGCAGCTAGCAAGCAGGATGGTGTTGTGGTGTGATGACATCTGGGGACGCTTTCGAGGGCTTTGAATGTCAACCTAGCCCAGTGACGCCATGTCCATTAACAAGACTCGCCACACCAGAACTACTTGAACAGCCCACCGTGTGCTTTTCAAGCAAAAGTAGAACAATGTTGTCCCTGTTACCTGTAACACCTATGTTGGTTTACTAGGACTGTAAGGCAATATATGCCAAAAGCAGACTTCTTCTCCAAGTGCCTTCAACTGTCCAAGATGACTGTTGTGGCCCACAGCCGCTGGAGAATTTACAGTTGCTGCTGTGGGTTTTCATGTGGTTGGTTTGTTGCTGTGGTTGTCGTCCAAGCAGTACACACACACATCCCCCTGCTGTTATAATTACACTAATTGGAATCAGATGATGCCGGCTTAATTGGAAAGGAATGCAGACGAGGCAACAGGGCCTTTCCACACGGGAAAAATCAGCTGGAAGAGAGGAACATTAAGTGTGTGTGTGTGTGTGTGTGTGAGTGTGTGTGAGAGGGAGGCATTAATAACATTGCCAGGATTCCTTTCAAATACAACAAGAGAGATATATAAACACATGTACAAACACACATAGGGCTTGAGCGTCAGTGAAACATTTTCAGGATAAATGCCGTGCAAAGGCGATCGGTTGACTGAACACACAAAACATATACATTAACTCAATTAGGTTAATGCACCTGATTCAAGGAGATTTAACCTCCTCGTTAGACATGCGAGCATGCATGGCTAGAACAGTCACCGTATGCATGCAGATTTCAGGTAGCAGATTGATCTGCATGTACATATATCTCATGATACACCAATACACAACGAGAACGAAATGCAGATAGACACGTGCCGACACAAGGCCTGCATACTAAAGGTCAGAGTCTTGCTGCATAGGGGCAATTTTCATTTAAACCCGGCCTAGGAGCATTTGTTTTTCCCTTCGGCAGCCTTCGGCAGGCGACAACTCAGAGGAGGTTTCATTCTGTCGAAAGTCACACTTGAAAGTCAGCCTGATTGTCTACGTTTTGTGTGTTGTCGTGAGGCCACCGAGGCGTGGGAAGCGGCATGTGGATTCGCTGCAGGCGTTAGCGACTTAATAAAGGAAAGACCTACAGGAAGGAAACAGGCACTCTGTGCCCCAAATGGCACCTTATTCCCTAGAGTGCACTACATGATGACTAAAGTCTGAGTCAAAAGCATTGCACTAAATTGGGAAATGGGTGCCATTTTGGACATGTCTCAGCTGTCCTCCCCAGCAGCAGGGGGCAGTGTAGGAGTGTTGATGAGACCACTGGGAGGGTGTATCCGTCAGTCGCAGTGTTTGTTCACCCAGAAAACCATGGCAACAGGAAATCACAGAAAGATTGATTGAAACATCACCCAACTCCCGCTCACCCAACAAATTTCAAATGCCCTGCAGCAAAACCTGGTTTGCCGGTGCTTGTTTCGGTCATAAGTTCTCATTTTATGGAGAGTTCTCTGTCAATTTGACTGTCAATCAATGCGTGTGCATCTCATTGCCAGCGGATGTTCATGTCCGCAACATTGAATGCATGTCTGTTAGCATGGGGCTGAAAGAGGTAGGAACACAATGTGAAAGCTGGCGAGTAGTCCGCCACCTCCGCTCTCAGGGTGGATTAACACAGGCTGTTTGTCTATGCAGCTCCTTTGTTTCTTCCTGCTTGTAGGACAACGGCTCGGTGCCTTTGTCTTCCTCCCTCGCTCAACGTTCTTTAGCGTAATTAGCACGGCGGCACGAGCCCGGGACTCCCCGGACGCAGCGAAAACTCATTAAATTCTGCAAGTGTCGTTTTTTCCGCCCCGGTATTAATCTTCTCTTTCCCTATAAATTTGAAATCTTCGAGAAAATGTTTATTAAAAATGGGAGGGGGGCGACAGGTCTCATGTAATGACGGCACACGCACACGCGTGTGTGTGTAAACTTAATGGGATATTTAAAACAGTGTGTACTCAAGGTTGAGCCTCAGCAATGGCGCTGCTAATTAGTGTTGCTGCCGTTTCCTGATGAGAGTAAGAGACGAGACCTTGTGCTCTGTCTGGGTCTCTGGCCAATGACATACAGCATCTCTTTTGGTGGTCCTCTCTTCGGATGAGCCACGCAAATTAGGTGATTGGGGAAGCAGAGTGCTGGTGTGCCATATCACTTCGATGGGTTACTGGATGCCCCCACGAAAACGTTTATTCTTACCATTTATGTGGAACAGTACTATTCTTTCATCTCTTTTGCTGTGTGTTTCTCTCTCTACCTCCCTTGCTCTTTTACCTTCCCTCCTTCTCACTATTTTACATTTTTTTCTGAAAGCAACCTACTATCTTCACTAACTCTGCAGTATTTTTAAAAGCCTATTTTCTTCTAGCCAAATATCAAGACATTTGTAGATGGGACACATTCTAGAACATAACTGTTAAGGGTAGTAATTTTGGGATCATTCAGAAGTACATTTTGTGACCAAAAGTGCAAAATATTGCAGACACAAAGTTGAACCACGTGTAACTCTTTTGTTAACAAAAAAAGGCATCAGTTACATATGTGATTTTCCAAATGTTAGGGATAACCCAAGACATTCCTATTAAGTAAAAAATCTGGTAAAACCCCTTAGATAAACGGCACAGCACTAACCAAAAACAAATAGATCAAGATAATCTGCCCTGGTAAATATCTTAATGTCGTTAGCTAGTATGGAATCAAGAAAACACTCAACTATGTCTGTGAAATGAAGACAGACTTCTCATATTTCCTCACAGGACTTTATCCCAAAGCTTTCACTGTTATGACTTTCAAGAGGCTAGGGTGGTGTTGATGCCCTGGGTGGTGTGGGATTCAGTGACTGATGGGTCCAGCTGGGGTTGCTGTGCCAGGCTGCGGTGGGCTGTGCCCTCGTGGGTCAGACAGCTGCCAGGGACCACAGGGCGCCCCATTTCCTTTCCTGTCCCACACAGCCTGAACAGGGCCTGATAGAGATGTGAGTGGCAGCTACCACTGTGAGGCACCCGAAAAATGCATATGATTTGTCTAACTAACCACTAAGCAGTGAGGCACTTACTGTACATTAATTTAATGTCCAAATTTGAGTCACTTAGCTGCTGACGCTCAAACAGACTACGCACAGGCACATTTTTATCTTGGTTTCTGTTATTAGTTATTTGACCAATCAGATCAGCTCTGGAAAGTAAAATGATAAAAAATCATCAAAAGGACCAGAAGTTTGGTCACTACCATTGAAAAGTTTGGGGCCACTTAGAAATGTCGTTGTTTTCAATGAAAACATACATGAAATCAGTCTGAATAAGAAATATAGTAAAATGAATAGGAGATATAGTAATTGACAAGTTTAGAAATAATTATTTTTCTACTATTATTCTGTCCTTAAAAGAAGAATCCTCCATTTGCAGCACCTATTATCTATTTCTTGAGGTAATCTGAACAGCTAAATAGGTTTGAGATTCAATTACTTTTCTGGCCACGCCAGTATAGACAGAACACCATCTGACTGCTTCTTCCCCAAATAGTTTTTGCATAGTTTGGATCTGTGCTTTTGGTCATTGTCCTTTTGTAGGCAAATATTGCCTCCAATCAAGCTCTGTCCACAAGGAATGGAATGGCAAAATGGAGTAAAGCTCCCCAGACCAACACATTGCCTCCTCAATGCTTAAAAGATGGTGTCAAGCACTTCTCCAGCATTTATTTATTTGGTCAGAGTCTCATAAATGTTCTTCTTCCGAACACCTCAAATATAGATTTGTCTGTCCACAACCCTTTTCTTCATTCTTCCTCTGCCCAGTGTCTGTGTTATTTTGCCAATGTTCATCTTTAGTTTTTATTGGCCTATTGGTCTGATATATGGCTTCTTCTTGAGCAAACAAAACACACCATTGGAAAACAGGACTAATGGTTGCGGATAATAGGCCTCTTAACGCCTATGTAGATATTCCATTAAACATTTGCCATTTCCAGGTACAATTGTCATTTATAGCATTAATAATGTCTACACTGTTTTTCTATTCAATGTAATGTTATTTTAATGGACACAATGTTTTTTTCTTTTTAAAACAAAGACATTTCTATGTGACCCCAAAAACTTTTGAACGGTAGTGTACGTGAATGGAACTGCCTATACAACCTGAGCTTTATATAAAAAAAAATGTTATAATGTGTTGCTGACTTTGATTTACTAAACATTCAAAGTTAGTGTACAGTATGTAGACATGCACTGTAATGGCAAGAGAACTTGTGGTCCTGTAATCTGCCTCCCCATCTGTGACCTTCATTAGCCCACATGTGAACTGTATGCGTAATATTTTGCATTTAAGACAGCGAGTACATTGCAGTACGGGCCCTTGATCCCACAAATACCAGACCCACAATCTCAAATATGAACTGGATACAGACTCGAGACCGTGGCCAGACAGAATCAGTATCCTACAGCTATATGGAAAGTCAAGCACATCCCATTAGTAATAAGCACAGTAGGCTAATGTTTCGTGCTATCATTGCAGGTAGCCCCTGTCATGCTAATGTAGCAATGAAGCTCTTTGAAGCCATCGTGGCTGTAATGGCATCTGAAGAGAGTGCTCTTTAGGAAGGGAGCCTCTAGGGGCTCATTAACGGAGGAAGAGAGGAAGATAGAGAGACTGAAAAATAGGGACAAATAGAGGAAAAGACCAAGAGAGAAAGATATAAACACAATGAGTGGAGTCAGAGTGTGTTGGTGCGCTTGCTTGCCTGTCTGCCTTTGTATGTGCTGTTTGAAACCGTGCACGTTGTGAGCAGAGGAATATTATTTTTGCCCGACTTCATGGGAATCTTAAGCTGTTTCAGAATACAAACTTGTGGGTGGTAAAGGAGGAGGGTTGTGGCCAAATTCATGGGTGAGACGCAGTATCTGAAGTGCCACCGGGGCCCTGGGGTAGTGGACTTGTGGTGACTTGGCAGAGGCTTTGCAAGTGAAAATAGTAGTCAGTCTCAGCATGCCTCTGTGTAGTGTGTCACTCACTGAACTATCCAGGCTTTGTGTTGCCTTACAGGGCGTTCCTATTAATACAAATCAGATTGACCTCAATCACTACAGCAAAGATGGACAAAGGACGTTCATTTTTTCAGCACAGTTCAGTTTGTTAAACAATTGAAATAATGTTTTCCTAACAATAATTGAAATAATATTTTATATCAATGGAGCCAATTCCATACCAATGAATCAAAACATGCTCACATATCAATTTCCATCTCACTTTTTTCACGCAAAGGTGGTTAAGAAAGCGTGAAAAAAAGAAGCTGTGAAGCACTTTGGTGTATTTGTTAACGGGAAGATCTTTTCGTTTAGGAGCCCCCCCTTTACATTCCTCTGCCCCTACGCCTTTCATGCTGGGCCTGCTTTCAATATCAAAGCTTCTCTGGAGAGCCTCTGGTGGAATGATAACACAAAATGGGGGGACTTAAGTGAGAAATGTAAGATCTTGAAAACAGACGACAGGAGTAAAAAAAAAGAGGAATAAAAAAATATTCAATTGATGCATATCAATCCCCGTTTAACTGACAAACCTTTCCCGGGTGAGTTTTATGTGCTGGGAAATGGGAACATGACGTTTAAATGTGGTAAAACAACATTATGCGACAGAGAAACATTGCAATGGTTCGGGGCGACAGATAGGGTGTGTGTATGTGTGTGTTCTTTTTTTACTGATGGTATGTTTCACCAAATACGCGTCAGTGTTGTTTCTGTGTTTGGTGCCAGAGCTCAGTAGGCACTTGCAAGCTGTTGGAGATTACTCAAAGCGGTTTGACATTACTTGATATAATACTGTAGGTGCTACATGAATGCCATGTGTGTTTGTGTGTGTGTGTGTGTCCACGCTGTTGATTGGTCCGATCTGCAATCTTAAATCATTACGAGTGCATCACATCGCTGCTTTTATGGAAGACGTTGCTGGAACAACTATGAAAAGAAATTGAAGCAGGAAGAAGAAGTTAACAGAAATTATATTTGACAGGTGGCTGGTTAAAAGAGAATAGTAAGATTTCGTTGAACTCGGCCAGACGTATCCAAGCGGTAAGGAAATGAAAAGACTGATCCAACCCTTTCCCATGCAAACAGAAATTGAAAGCCTGAATTACAAAGGGTGCCGTGAATTTGTTTTTGATGGAGTTCAAAAAATGTATCCTAGAAAAACTAAATTTAGAAAACGTCTCTTTCTCAAGCTGTAATGCTGATCCTTTACCTTGTTCATACGTGGAAGTAACTGCTATTTGCATTATTTGTGTGTAACGTCATCATGTGAGAGGCATTTACAAAGAGATGAACAAAAATATGTTCTATTGCATTGCATTCCATTCTTTTCATAAACAGCCATTCCACGTTTCGATGGGCACGTAAATCAAGAGGGATTGGCAGCCCAGCGGCTAAGAAGTTGTCGGGAGACCAATCCCTTTCTTTCACTGTGACTAACAGACAACAAGTATGTGTCATTTCGTATGATGCTAATGAGGAAGCCACTCTGTGTACTCTCCATCCCCACGTCAGCTTCTCTGCCACTACTAACCACCCTCACTCCTGCACTGTGAACAACACCCTCCGTGAGGCAATGCCGATGAGGGAAAGCGCCCCGCTTACCGCGGAAGGCTTGCGCCTGCACCACGCGTGTTTACCGCAGTAGCTATGTGTGCGTGTCTGCTAGAGAGAGGCAATGGAATGACTGTGCTCGGCCGCCTCAGCTTGCCCTCTCACTCATTATCAGCAGGCATTCCCACCGAACCGGTGCTTTCTCCTGTCTTCTCATCCCCCTGAGACTTTGGTACACAGATAATGACTTGCCCTGATTTTCTCCTCTTTCTCTCCCGCCGCTTCTATGCCAGGTTTGGGGCTGACCTAAGAACGGTCCCAGAGTGGCAGTGCATTTCCAGAAACCTGCTGGGCACGGTGACTGTTACAGGGATATCTGACGTCAGAGACGGGGTCGACTGAGGAGTACCTGGGCTGGAGTACCTGGGCCCACCTGGACAGTCTTTTTACGCTGGGCTGATCAGATACTGGAGTAAAACATTCCAGGTCTTTCTCTCTAACACAACTCTCTACACTCTCTTTCTGCTCTCCCTCGGCTATGTGAGTGTTGGATCCACGCCGCAGGTAAACGCCACTTCAGTTTGGAGTCAGTGCCTTAAAAATGTTTGGCTTTTTATTCAATCTGACTCCGAAGCCGAACCGAAAGCCCAAACGAAGCCTACAGAAGTCTGTTGATATCCAACGCAAACACACACACAAAATGCCAGACGTTCTCTTCAGAACATTCTAGAAGCAAGGAAACCATATAGGCAGGCATTTTTGTAAAAAGCTCTGCTCGGAGTGAAAAAAGTGGATGGACATTTAGCCCCAGGAGGGACTTAATGGCATGCTGAAGGCTTTTGAAGGGAGGAAAAGTTTGGTTGGGGCCACGGCAAACAAGCTGAAATGTTGCTGGAAACCCTCAGAGCTCAGTGCCCGCACTGCATCCTAAGTAAACCCAGAACGACCCAGAACGACCCAGCAATGTTGTTGCGTGCAAAGATCGCTTGTTCTCATCCACTACATTACTCACGCAAAACACACAGGCAGGCACATTCCACTCCACCCTCGATATGCACACAGTGGGTTTTCATTGTAATGGCTGTGTCAAAGTGCGGTTATATGTGTCGTCTGCCATGGTGTGGCATGTTGTGGCCCATGATCTGCATATTTTACTGTCAGCCAGTGGCCCATCTACAGTGTCATGCCAACTGTGGACTTGTAAAGTAATGAATAAAAAGCTGGGTGTGGAGTAAATGATCAGAATCCCAGTGTCATTCTCTATGAAGCTTTAGGCTAGTCAAGTTTTCTACTACACAGTCCATCAAAAGAAGGCCAATTTTGATACAACATATTGAAAGCAGAACACTAGCAGAACTAGCAATATCAAAAAGCAAAAGAGCCCAAAACGTGACAAAAATATGGCTGGACAGGAACTGGTCAAATTGCAACACATTAGCGAGTGTATGGCAGAGCCAAAATGGAGTCCCATACAAGAAAAAGTGAAATGGCAGGACTCCAAGAGTTAGCCGGAGTAATGAGGAAAACAAGCCACAGTCCTGCCGTCCCAAAAGTGAAACCAAAAACCCAGTGAAACTAAACTGTCGGTTTTTATTTAGGCCTGTTTACAATGCTGCCTCGTAAAAAAGAGGGGAATAAAGAAGCAGAAGCAAGTGGCGGCCATTTCCTGGCTGATGGCATTACTGCTCACACAGCTCTGCCAGTAGGAAGGCTGGGAGCCATCTGCTTTTCCTGTGTTTACGTCTCTCAGGACCCCGTTTAAATATGACGGACGGCGAGCTTTAGCGAAAGACGCCAGAGAGCCTGTGTGTGTGTGTGCGTACCAGTCAGCCTGTCTGACAGACTCTGTTATGCCTCGTCCAGAATTAGATCAGATGGACATCCAGTAAAAAAATGGAATTTAGATTTAGACATCCTCTGGTGACTGTTGATGCCCGTTCCTTTCCCGGAGAAAGGAAGGACACTCACTTCAAAGCAAGATTAAAATGCTGACAGCACTGTTAAAAACATGTATGAACTGAGGGAACGATGGTCTGAGTCTGTGATAGTAACTAATTAAAAGGCATAATTTTCTAAATATTGCACCAGATGCTCACAAGCCTATGCATGTTCAGTGCACAATATGAGTAGATTGCAAGAATAAAATAAATGGAGTAAGAAAACCCTTTACAATTTATAGGACTATACACTAAAAGAAAGTGTAGTGCAAAGAACCAGAGCCGAAAGCCCCAGCTCACAAGCTGCAAAACATGCATAAAATGTATAGTAACATATACAGTACTAGCTACACTTGGCAAGGAAGCATTTGTAATTATTGTCTGATTAAAAAGTTAGAATAAAAAAGCAGTGGAATCGTCCAGATTTTAATTTGTGGGAAGTAAAGGAATATTAAGTCTCAAATAAATAAAAAAGCACTGCACAGGTGCTACCAACTTGGAAAAAGGATAAGCAGCACATACAATTCATTGAGATGTGGCATAGACCTAAAGGACATGTAGCTAATTGTGAAGCAAATCTTAGCTCTACAAATGAATAAATAACACTTTTTGTTGGATGTTCTGAGGAGGACCAAAGTCATTATTATCACGTTATTTTTCTTTTCTTTAGATAGGCTTGTGGAATGTCTCATCTGTTCTTAACACTGCCTGCCTTTTTTCAGCTTTTCTCTTGTTGTTGTGTTATTTTTTATATTTTTATATAAGCATCTGATGGCCCAGAATAAGGTCATGGGGTTGCCAGGACCTTCCAAAGATCCAGACACCCAGGGAGCTGTCATGAAGCACCAGGCTGCAACGCATTCTCTTCAGGGTGTATACAGCATCCCCGAGTTTCCTCTGCCGTTCTCGAAGGTCAAGAGGCCTTCTGCCATCACAGCCGTGAGAGGCACCGTGGAGTGGGCAACTCTCCTCAGGCTTGTGCCAGTGATTCCAAATCAGTCAGCAGTTTCTGTTTACTACTGGCAAAGGCATGTCTGTCTTACCTCTTTTTTTACTCCATTGAGGCGTGCATGGGAAATGTTATTTGATACATTATACTAGTATGTGGGTAATTTCACAGCAACAGAGAAACGCTGAGACTTTACGACTGTTCCCTTTCAAACGTATGCCAAGCAGAAACCCAGATTGCAACATTCTTGGTTCAACACAAATGATGGCCCGCAGGTCCAAGCCCACTTATGTCGGGCCACTACACAAAGACAGTCACTGTCCCATAAGGGCCAGTACTCAATTGTAGTACATTACCGGTATCGTCATTTTGACCAATAATATTCGATGGCTGGTCAGTTTCATAGTTCATAGTGTATTCTGGAGCAAGACTCAAACATGGCATCGTACAAGGCAAAGCAAACATAAAATGTTTTGTTTTTGTGTGTATTTGTAAAATGAAATTGTAGAAATGGTTGTCTCAATGCGAGGAGTCCTATGGTTTGGTTGATTTCACACGCATTGGATTGTGTTGGCATTTTTAAAGGACATCATCAAGTTTGCATGTAATTTGTGAAAATCTCCATATGTTAGTCTCATTCTAGTCCTAGTATAGTCTAATTCTAATCCTGAAGAGCCAAAATGTCACAAATCTTTGGACCTTTTTTGGTCTTTGATGACTAGAATTGAGCAGCCATCCAAGTCTAGGCCAACGCTAACTGTATCTTGTTCATACTGAAATATAATGAAATCAATAAAAGCTCTGTGTGTGGAAGATCTTAGACCACGAGATGAAAAAAGGCCATGTGGAAAATAACAGCCAAGAAACGGGAGTCTGGCTGGCACGAAACGCAGACTTAGTTAATTGTTCTTTGGGCATGGCTGGGCCTACCCAGTCCAAACGCTGAGGTCACAGGGACTGTCTGGGGCTGTGTGATCCAGGCCCATCCATCACAACGGGTTAGTGGAGTAAATCAAGCTGACAGCCACCAGTCACAAGACTGGCGTGGGCGTGAAGGGAGGTTGAGGTGCATTAAGCCTGGCTGGCGTAACCAATCTCTGCCACCATGGTAGGGAGAGGGAGGGAGGAACAGAGAGACAGACGGAGGAATGGAGAGGCAGGAGGAGGGAGATAGACAGAGGAAAAGAGAGAAAGAGGCATTGAGAGAGAAAGAGGTAGCGAGAGAGATAGAGGAGGGAGGGGGAGAATGATGGGAGAGAAGGGCAGAAAGAGAGAAGAAGAAAGGAGGTTGGAGGGCAGGGTAAGATGCTAATGAGGGCAAATTATGTCTCACTCTTTTCAACTATTCTCCATTGTTTTTGTCATAAGGGCAGCCATGTTTATCTCCCTTGCATGCCCTCTTTGTCTTTTCAAATCCCTCTCCTTCCCTCCCGGTCGTTTTCTTTCCTACCCTCTCTCGCTCTCTCCCTCTCAGGCTGCCGAGGCAAGGTCCGGCCAGAACGCAGCTATTCTCAACAACAACACTGTAAAATCTAATGAGGCCTGTTCATTCACATAAATAACGCTGGTCGCCTTAAAAGCAGTTACTCAAGTCCCAAAGCTGTAACACTTTACTATGAAAGCAATAGTGCTCATCAGCCGCCTAAGTAGAAATGTATCATTTATTGCTGGTACTTAAAAGGTGTTAGACTCCCGCAAGGCCACTGGAGACGGGCAGTCCCAAGGGCAGTGTGGTACCCTGAGCACTACGGAGGGATGTTATTTGGCTGTAGCGTCCTGTCTTAAGGGGGAACAGATCCGTCTGTCTATGGGCGGTGGGAATTGAACCCTCAACGTCGACTGGTAATTCTGCGACGCCGAGCAGTGATGACTATGCCACTTCTCTGCCCAAAATGTCACCCTGGCCTTTCTGGCTCGTCTGAAAAGCCTGTCAGAAGGGGCCCCGGGAGCCCTTGCTAATTAGGCTCCTGTTCCCCTTTGTGTTTTTTCTGCGTACGTGTGTGCTGTCAGCGACAGAAGACACAGTACTGTGGAGAACCCCAGCCACCTGAACTACAGAGCGCTGGGAGAGTTGGACAGGTGCCATTATCCATCGTGCACTTTTTCGGCCGACAGGGAATACCGGGCTTAGCGTTTGCACTTCAGATAGCATTGCTCATCTCGGTGCTGCCTTTGGCTGAGAGGTGCATTCTTCCGTACTGCAAATAACAACAGTCATATGTGTGCGCCATACATGCACGCCTGGGTGTGTGTGGATAAGACATACATGTTAACGCGCCATCCCGCCACCTCTCCTGGCAGCCTATGCGGCACACGGCAAGTTGGGGTGTTTTTCCGTGTGTGTGCGGGTGGAGGGGGGGTGTGTTTGGGGGCGGGGCTGAGTCAGCGGAATAGACTCCCTGTCCAGTGTGAAGCGGCTCCTCGCTACACTGTATGTCTAATGGATCCTGAATGCATGTGGAGCCTCCCTGTTGAGCCGTGCTGCTAATTACTACCCAGCCACTTCTCCTAGTCTCCTTTCCGCCTTCCCCTGCCCCCAAAACGAGGACATAATCATTCAGCACTTCTCCTCGCAACCCCTCTCCTCACCCCCCCCTCGCTCGTTACATTGTTTGTTTTCGTTCAACTTTTTAGTAATTCAGCGGCTGTTCTCATGCATAGGCGCTAAGTAGAGAAATTTAGGGTTAACTGTCTCTTCACATTTTCTCAACCTTACCATTCGGGGATTCAATCCAGCAACCTTTCGGGTGTGCTAACCTTTAGGCTACCCTGCTGGTTGGCTCGCTACTGTTGAACTACCACATGAGACTTTAGCCTTAACCTGTGGAAGTCACTCAAACACCAAACATTGGTCCATAGGTGGCGGAGGTCGGGCTGGTTCATCAATCAGGCAGTGGGATAAACGGCATGTCACGGAAGCCTCCATGCACGGCTTCCGAGATGGGACCGCTTTGGCTTTCAGCTAAACCACAGCCCCATTAAAAAGGTCCTTATTTAAACGAGTTCAGTGGAGCAGACAGAGTGTGTGTCTGTGTGTGTGTGACCCACGCTAATGGGGCATAGAGATATGCAATGATTCTGAGAGGCTGTAAAGAGAGAGAGAGAGAAAAAAAGATCAAGCAAGAGAGAGAGTGATCGTGAGCTGCCAGTGGCCTCAATCAATTAAGTGTTGGGCCGCGCACGTTCCAATCAAATGCATAAATGTCAGCTAGTTCTCCATCTGCATCCATTACAGAGGCGGAGAGGCAACTCCTCCTTGTATGTTTTTGATAAAGGTTGAGAGGCGGTGACAGTGGGGGGACCTTGTTGGATGCAATTGATTGGTGCTTCCTTTTTTACCTGTGGGCAGTATAGCATAGAATGGTGGCCTGCCTTCAAATCCTTTATACAAGCTGCTAGAAGACTTTCTGTTCTGCAATGATCAGGGCCTATTTTTCCAAAGGGTTTCAGGGTACTGATCTAGGATCAGTTTAATTGGTTGTCTGTGTAATGTAATTCCACAAGAATCTACTGGACGAAACTGATCCAAGATCATCAGTCCAAGAAGCTGTGCGGAAATGAGCTCTGGTCATGCAAATTCTTGGTCAAGCTCATTGCTGCCTCATTACAGATTAATCCTATGCTTTTTTCCAAGTACGTGCAATGAATCCATAGGAAATTGCTTTAATAGTACAGCATACAAATGATAACAAGTATTCAAACTAATTCCTACACACCTTATTAGCAAGTCATTAATAATGTATGGAGGGAAGAGGAGAACAGGGAGGAGAGAATGACACTCAATGACAAAGGTCTTTGAGAGTGTCCTCCGTATAAAGAGAGAAAGACTGGGAAAGAAAGATGAAAAGAAAGGAAGAGCAGCAAGAGCAATTGAGCGAGAAAAGAGAGGGACAAAGAAAAGATAGAGAGCATGACACCTGAAGACAGAGGTCTTTAAAAATGTCCTCACTATGAGGAAAGATAGAGAGCATGACACCTGAGGACAGAGGTCTATAAGAATTTCCTCACTAAAAGAAAAGAAAGAGAGAATGACACCTGAGGACAGAGGTCTTTAAAAATGTTCTCAATTTGAGGTAAGAGAGAGAGAGAACAATAAACAGACAGAAAAGCGCAAGAGGTAAAAATTGAGGAATGAAGAGCAAAAGAGACAGAGTGGAACAGAGAAAACGACGAGTGCAAGAAAGGACATCCGGCACAGCACCAAACCGATGGAGGGACTGACAGCTGTGCCAGTAATCAGGGCCCTTATGTATTAAACATAACGTCGTAGAGGGGAGGAAAAGAGAGAAATGGAGAGGATGAGATGGGAGAGAAAAGAGGGAGGGCAAGCAGCCAGTGGAGTTTCCGACTCATCCCCCACAGCGGTCTAGGACGAGTGTGCGTGAGGGTGCTTGTGTGATCGGGAGAAGCAAAAGCCCTTCACCTGCAGTTGCACACCCACTAAACTATGTCCAACGCGCGACTGTTGATGATCGATACGATCCTTTGCCAAAAACGCTTCTCCTTACACGTTCCTTTGGTTGTCACCGCTACCGCCATTGGTCGTTCCTATTTCTCCTTCCCCTCCGGCTAGCCACAAAAACTCATGTCACAAATGACTGACACTACCTTCCACTGAGATTTGAAGCTCAACCCATGCAAAACCACAAGGGGCTGGTGGATGAAGACAAGGAAATCCAGTCTAAATGGTGCCGGGATTCCGATTCATTTTTGTTATTGTGAGAGAAAAAAGAAACACGGTTTAAAAGTGGAAGCTGGGTTAGTACGATTGACAAATCAATTGCTTTTTAAACTGTGTTGGTAAAGGGTTGTTTTTGCTGTAACCAAAACCTGTGTTTCTAGTTGTTAACCAGCTAATGTGGGACCCGGCAGTACTATTCAAGCTGATTTGCTTGGGTGAATAGTGATACTTTTCATGCATATTCTTGCCTTGGTTCTACATGTATGTGCATTTAAAAAAGCTCAAAGTGCATAATCTTGTAGTTGCAAAGCAGAAACAAGGTGGTCCTAAAGCGGGCTAAGTTATCTAGTTCAACAATTGGGGAAAAAAATGTATGTGTTGGTTATGCCATGTAGACATATACCCAATTCCCAATAGCATATCTATTTCCTGTAGTCAACAGTTTTAACATAAACCTAAACCATTGCAGAACACTTTTCGGCCTAAACACATCTATTGCCATCTCTCTTGCCACAGCCAAAAATGATATATTCTCATATCCCATTGTTTTCATCCATTTATGTAACCTGATCCACTATTCAACAAAAAACGAATGATGTATTAGCCCAAGAGAAAGCCAAAGACCCAAAGAGCCAAAGAAGCCAAAAAGCCAAAGCAATGGGCTTCCAGTAGAAAAGCCACAACCCAAATGAGTTCTTGGCTGGGTATGGAGAGGCAGTATTTTTCCAAAAGTGATTACCTTCTCTCTTTTTCCCCTCCCTCCCGCGGACAAGCTGTTCCCCTGGCAGCTGTTTTGACAATGCGGATCCCCGTGCTTGGGTAGAGCGGGGGTGCCAGTTCAGGAACCCTCCACATGCAATCGCTGTGGAAAACAGTTGAGGATTTTCTCTGGGAGGGCGGTCCTCTCCAAAAGCCATGAAACAGAGCCTGATTAGCACTCCACGGCAATTGTACAACCTCCGGAAACCAACATTGGCTTTAGAGGAAGAGTCTTTGTTCATGCCCCTACACCATTTTAAACGCTGGC
Source organism: Novumbra hubbsi (assembly GCA_016801125.1). Lineage (NCBI taxonomy): Eukaryota > Metazoa > Chordata > Actinopteri > Esociformes > Umbridae > Novumbra > Novumbra hubbsi. The sequence continues at coordinate 14,382 of JACXGK010001067.1, read as the reverse complement.
CATGTTATACTAGTGTGTTCAATGTGATTCTCCGGATGTAAGCTTTCCTTGTTAACTAATTCACATCTGAATGTGCACAGTGAGTGACACTGCAGATCTACAGGTTTCTTTGACAATCAATTGCAGGGGTGCACAAAATTGATTAACCGACATGTTCGTTTTAAATGCATTTACAGATTCATAAAGATTAACTGAAAACGAAATATGCATATACTAACTAAATCTAGTTTTAAATGTTAAAAATGTTGACTTCTTAACCCCCAAAATAGTCTTTTTATTTCATTCAAAACTATTGTCCACCCCTGATCTAGCGAAATCTAAAGATTTACAAAGCCTGGTCAGAAGACTGAATTAGAATAACTTGAAATTGAAGTATGAAGTTGTATATTTAAAACACCATTATGTCCTGTACACCTTCAGTGAGTCAAATGTAACCAGGGGCCACCAGACAGGAAATAAACTGCGGAAAATCATAATCCTCTTTTGTAATTGGACACATGAGAAATGTTGCCGATGGCCAATGGGACACGAGCAGATGGCAACACTGGCATAATTAGCTAACCTACTACCTAAACCTGTCCCTTCCATCAATTCCTCCTCATCTGAAGTGCAAAATATCTCCTATCAAAAGGCATTTTCCTCTCAGACCCCACTTGCCCACTTAGAGCTCCACCTCCCCACCACGCCAACCCCCCCTCCTCTCAGCCTCTAATGCACAGCCAATGAGATTACCCCTGTTGGTGTTGGCCTTGGATTACTCACGTTATGACTTGATTGGCCAATAATTCGATTGGAAGCACAATTATACTTTTCCTGCATCTCTCCAACCCCACCTTCTTCTTTAACCCACCAACCCTTCTCAAGGCAACACGATGCCAACACGATGCCATTAGCTTGCTATCATAGCGGGTGTGACTGTTTCCATGCAGATGAATCTCTTTATCGAGAAAAGGGTTCAGATCCGGATACAGCCACCTCAATTTCTCACAAAACTCCTATTGTTACTTTTTCATTCAAAAAGCACCGCTGATATAGGCATCCATGTTTGTTTTCTTTGCGAAAACATGTTAGGATATATGTTATGCCTTCAAATAAAGTATTTTGAACATGGACAAGGTTTGCAAAACCACAAAAGCTGCATGTGTTGAGGCCACCAGAGCCAGACCAGATGGAGAATAATGTGATGTTGTGAAGGGGTGTACATCATAAAAAGGATGATGTCTGAATGCTAACTCTATCTGGCGCAAAGGGTGGAGAGGGACTGATCGTTATTCAAGATGGCAACAGCTCCCAACCAACCGTCTGTTCCACAACTTCCTCATTGGGAAAGTCAGTCTGGGAAAATATTTGGCTTGGCTCGGGAGATGGCATGTTGAATCTTTTTCCTTGTCAAACACAGTACTATGACACACTTTTATTGAGTATGTGTTATCCGGTGCTTACAGAACACAAATGCACCCAGAAATACCTATGCCGGTGCTCGACAAGGTCTTTTTCAAATTATACTGTACAATTAACGCAATTTTATATAACTAGAATCTAGTAGAAGCAATGTTGAAGCCTTGATATTTTCTGTTTGAATATCATGTCAAGTGAATGTATATGTTTTGACGAAACAGCAGTAAACTTTACTGCCACAACAGTTAGAAAGTTAACTGGTGTACATGGAACGAACAGCATGAAATATTTAAAGGTTTAGAATCCGATTACACAACATTGAGCATAAAGACTTGATACTGTTTGATGGCTAGCATCGTAATTCATTTGAAAGTGAACATGTTGTTCCATTGGCCACAGCCGGAGGCGTTTGCATGAACATCACATCCCTGCAGAGTGCAAACTTCTCTCTCTATCCATCCTCTCTGTAGTTTGTCATGTCTGCTTTCCTCTCTCGCCTTGACCATGTTCGTCATGACTTTTTCAGTTATCAGACACACAAAGACTTAGACATCTGGCTTCCATCAGGTTTACTCTGCTCTAAACATAACAACACAAACATGTAACCGTGTAAACATGGTGGATGCAATGAACATCCAATGCAGGAACACCAGAGGACTCACACGCAACCATGAAACAATCTAGCCACCGAACAACTGAACTGCAAAGGGAACATACAAAGACAGAACACATCCAGGTGAATTCCACTGAAAAAAAAAAAAGCTAAATCTATATCTACGTATATGTATAAAATTTTACAATAATTTAAATGTTTTAGACAACCAAAAGATTAACATTAAGTTGGCACTAATACTGTACCAGGTGTAAAAAGCCTTGGCCTTGATTATGAGTCAATAATGCACCGACATAAAAGAGACGGATGACATTAGAACAACATGCTGCAGATATGACACTGCAAATATGACAGGAGCCACACCAAAATAGCACAGAGACGAAACATGAAAAGCCAGACACAATAAACAAGACATAGGTGGAGCACCCTTCAACCTAAGAAGCTAGAAACTTGAGAGACATAACAAAGAACGGGAGATCAAGCCTCATCACAGGCGAAACCCAACACCCTGGAGAACACTGCAAGCGACAGAAAGCAGACAAAATATTGACACAATGTAAAGGCTGTGAAAGCAGCCGACACGCAGCACACACATCACATATTTGTAGGGGTTGGGGAGGATCAAAGACCCACTCTTTCATTGGAGAAATAACACTAAGATGATTGGTCAATAATGCGCATGCTTACAACATACACATCACCAAGTGTTTCAAACAAAACATTTTGTAAACTATATTTACTTTTTTTTTAATAAATGTGAATAAAACTATTCTGTAACGTATCGCGAGCACAGTAGATGGATCAAGACCTCGGAGGAGCTGATGTTAAATTCTAGGATGTGCTGACATTAAATGTCAAGCGGGGCGAATCCCCACCATGACGACAATTTGGTGTGGAGGAATTACCCCACAGAGGGTGCTAATCCCTACACTCTCCCCAAGTGTCTGTCCTGCCTCTGTGGTCTCTGAACTGCTGACTTTGATGTGACTAGGGCCCTTGAGACAGCTTTGTGTGTGAGCCTCATCCATCTCGCACACACGCAGGAATGCAAACAAACATACATAGCACACGCACACAGTTTGAATAATTTATGCGAAACAATTGACAATTAAAAAATGACTTATTTGTAACGTCTCACTACCGCTCTATGAGGCTGCCCACAACCAATGACATAGTGCAGTGACCCCGCCACCTGCTATGCCATTGACTTATGTAGGCTCACGTTGCACGCACGCACGCACACACACAGACACACACACATAGAGACCTCCTCTCAATAACAAGCAGTCAGTTGAGGTGAGTCTGCTGGGACAGGAGGTCATTAAGGGCAACTTCTGGGTGAGTCTGGTTTCCTGGTCGACCTTGACTTTGAAGAGCAGTGAGCCAAAACAATTTGGCGACTAATTTCATCCTGAGGATATCACATTCACTTCCTTCTTTTTTTTGACCTTTCACCCTCTGTCTCTTGGAAATCCCTAGAAACATTTGTGCAGAGACACACACAGAGAAACTGACGCTAAATTAAAATAAATTCTGGAGTGCCAAAGCTGGAAAGCCAGAGTACCCTACTCCAGTTAGTTTTCTCTCACTCATTAGTCGGAATAAGAGACACGGATGTCACAGCTCCCCATTCGTCAGCAGTCAATGTGCATGGCTCTGGCTGATTCATGGGTCCTTTGACATGGCCAGCGCTTCTGCTCTGTGCTGCTCGCTATCAAAATCTTACAGCCCAGCCCCTCACCAAAAATGATTGAAGCCACTGGAAATGGAAACTGTCAGTGTAATTTAACATGGCATGCCTGCCCAATTCATTAGGGTCCTGTGGAGAGGGAAAAAGGGATAGAGGGAAAGAGAGAGGGACATGCTGGGGGGGACAGATGGCCAAAACACAGAGGCAGACAGTGATGAGACTGGCGACAACCAGCCAGTCAGTCACGGATGAGAATGTATAGGACAAACCCAACAAGTAGTTGCAGTCTGAACTACCGCATGATTAGTCTATTGTTAATGGCAAGTTATAGTTAACACAGACGGCTCCATCCGGTTTTTGGTAGACACCAGAAATCCAAAATAAGAATGCACAGCACTCATAATTTGCATGAAATCGTAATTGCATCAGGAGGCTTTCACAGTGAGATGGAAATGTAAACAAGTGCCAAAGACAGAAGGCTCTAAGCCCTGAATATGTCCTTGCTTTACAGTAATTGTGTTACATTTTCCAGGGACTTAAAGATAGCCTGTGTGTGTGTGTGTATCTGTGTGTGTGCGCCTGGAAATGTGAAAATAAGTTGCTTTATTGGCAGGAGTAAGTGCAGGGACAGGCTTGTCATCCAATGTCATTTGTAGTCTCTTAGCTTTAAATAGCTCTTACATCACTGCATGGTTTAGGTTGACGCTATTTTTCTGCTGCTTCAGAGGGAAAACTTGTACTTTCCAGGACGTAAGGAAAATGGCCACCTCATTCCTTGCGAAGGATAATCGCAAAAGAAAATCTGAAAACATACCCCCAAACATCCCTACCCCCAAAACAAATCCACTTGAAAGTTTCCTTTAAAATGTGTGGAAAGGGTGAAATTGCTGGCACAAAAATTCACCTGCTTTATATGTATTGTTTAAATACGCCAAAATAATACTATACTGGATACTGAAGAAAAACATCAGTCGGTGGAGCTGTGAATACTGGGGTGATAAAACTGTCTATGGGCGGAGCTGTTAGTCAAGCGAAGATTTAAACATATCTATGAGGAGTTTAGTTACTGCCGTATGTGCAGGCAGAGCAGGTAGAGAAGGAAGGGATAAGGAGGAGGACCGGAGATGGCTGCCATTGAGGAATCTAATCCCCAAGTTAATTGCTATGACTGATGAAGACAAATTGAAATGGGGCGGCTGAATCGTTGGCTCTCGCGGAAGGAAGGAAATACGGAAGGCCTGGGCTGCGAAAGAGCTGGGAAAGCTTAAACCTCTATCCCACAGTCACTTCCACCTACTGCAAGCCCACAACAGCCTGCAACAAAGAAATGAACTCACAAAGTTTTGCATGTACCCATTGAAAGACATTCAAACAGAATAGCACACTCACATAGAATCAGGAAATGAGTGCAAGTAGCCTTTCTTTTCTGACATTATGCACCTTGTCTTTATAATAATATTTTGTAAGTATACTCCAAAGTACCTAAATTGACACGTGAGACGGAACGATTACAGAGTAGATTAAACTCTAAAAATATAAAAACACAGATTATCACCAGTATTCAGCTGGATGTGTGGATGATGAAGAAACAGGTTCTGGGCGTTACTGTGCTTTCTCTGACCAAACAGGTAAACTAATGCAAAGTGCTGCTTCACTTGGTTATATAGCTGCTACAGTGGAATAAGGGTCCCTTGAAAAGTCTCTCTCAGGTAATCCAGGCAAATCAATTGATAGAGACAGTGAGCGGATTGGCACGGTTGCCACATCAAAGAGATTTAAATAACTGCACACTGTGGCCATTTTTCAATTAGAAATCTTTATATTTATTTATATTTGCTTCAAAGCAAAACAATGGCTGCATCAAGACTGAAGCCTTTGCTTGTTTGAAATGAACCAATTAGAGCTTGGGGCCACAGCTAGGTAATTTGGTAACACAAAAGATAGCTAGCCTATTCACAGAATAAAGCCTCAATTTTTACTTTAATTAGAGTACTACTGTCTAGGTTGTAGACTTTATTGAACGCCATTTAAATTACAGACAGGATCATATAAAGGCAGATCATAGCACTGTAGTCACAACACACATATGACAACCAAAAACTACAAAATAAAACATGCAGGCCTAAATCACGTATTAATCAATAATCTTCATTGTGTTGGCAATATATGCCAACGTCTATTAAAAGTTTGGTTCTTGATCCCCAAGATGGATTATGGCATAATTTTGTAACTTTGTTCATTAGCACTGGCCTGTCTGTTGCTACAGCCGGCTGTCGTGTCTCTGCCAGACCTCTCCCTCTGTCTTTCCGCACCCCACCCCACGCTCTCGCTCTCCGCGTGTCTTAGCGTTGCTCTGTGAAATAATTTACCGCACGCCGCGGTCCTCCGGATGATTGAAGCGTAATTAGAGCACGGAGGCAGTGCGAGCCAATGACAGGGGCGCGGGACTGCGAGCGAGTCAGATGGTCCTTCTCACTCTCGCTGGCTTTGCCCTTGAAAAAGTACCACTTTTGGGGATGGGAGACAGGCGTGCCGTGGGCTGAGCCGAAGCTGATGCAGCTGCATGGGGCGTCCACGCATCATTATGCATTTAACGAGATAAAGAGAGATACGAGTATACATGTGTTAGGGATTCAACAGCAGCTTTGTTGCTTTCTATACGCTCATTGTCACTTTCCTTGACATTCTGTCACGGGGGGACAAGCATGGAAGAAAAAGGCCCGATAACAGAGGCACGATGCGCAAAGTGTATGTGGTTGCAGGCGTGTGTGTGTCTATCCGGGGTGTTCAAACAGTGTCTCTGACAGGCCGACATATATGGAGCGAAGGAGCTAGAATACGGCTCTACTAGGCTCTGCTATAATCTCGATGACAACCACACACTACGCATGGAGCAGGGAAAATATGCTGATTATTACTATCTTCTGGCTGACACCATATGCTTTATATGAAAAACACAGCTCTCCATGTCTTGCTGAAATGGCATCGTATTCAAGGTGGGATAACACAAACGGCAGAGATGGCTGCTGACTCTGCATTTGCCCCCCCCCACCCTCCCTCCCAATTATCCCCCAACTTCGTTTGAATTGACTCCCGCTGCCTGTGAACAAGCCAGGGTTGAGCTCAGCCTGAGTGGCACCGGAGCTATGCTAAACTAAGCTAGCCTAGCATTTCTCAGCCAGAGAAACTAAGGCCTTGTCACAGACGTCTTTCTGATTGCACCCGGAGGTCGCCCCTCGTCTCGCTGAACGGGAGGGTCTCACGTGGGCCTTGGCGCAGGAACTCTGTCAGAGAATGGATAATACTGCAGTAATGAAAATAACCACTCATGTCCCAGACCACCCACCAGGGGAGGGGGAGGGGATCCATTCTTTTTGTATGAATATAAATGCAATATTGACAGAAATCATTCTTGGGAGACGGGGGTAACCTCATTCTCCATAAGCCTATTTGTTTGTGGGCTGGATTTTACCTGACCGCCAGACTGAGGTTACCTTAATGTCTCCAGCGCCACCTAAATGTACAAATGCCAAGTGTCGATGGCTGCCTGACAGCCCTGATGCTGTGTGTTGCCAAAATGTTTGGGATTCATTTCACGAAAGCACTCTAATGACGTTTTTGCATATTTTGTCACTCAAAATAAAGGGCAAGCAGAGGCCGTCCCGATGGTAAACCTCACTCTTAATCCCTGTTCTTGAATATTACATGATGTCAATAACCACCACATCTAAATGAGCCAGTGGCTCTCCTTTCAGGTTACAAATGAATAAATAAAACGTTATTTTCTACCTGGATCCCATCTGCCTTTTTACTGGAGGACAAACATGGTCATGTTTGTTTGCTCACAAGGCAGTGAAGTTAGGTTGAATACAGGGTGAATCTAAGTATACATTTCAAGGGAGGTGTATCATTTGAATATCTGTTTAATGTAGAGCAGAGGATACTATGGCTAATCTCAGCTGGTTCTGGTACCCAGGCAAAGGACAGAGTGAGAGAAAAGGAGAGCTTTGTTTTCATCTCAATAACAAAAACAAAAAGGTAGAGAGATTATTTCCATAAAGACTGGGCTGCTGCTGGAGAGTTAGCAGCTGTCACACGGAATTGCTTCTCCCGACATAGACACCACAATTGAAGGGGCTCACGCCGTAATTCAGTGTGATTGGCTGAAGGGGAAAATGGCAGCCTGCGGAGAGTTGAGGAGGAAGGGGCTCTGACAGGTTTTGCATCGGCGACGGGAGACATGGCCGTTTACTTGTTATCTTTTCCGCCTCTTTTACTGTCAGTTCGGGGGGGGGGGGGGTGCTGTTCAGTGGGCAGCGACATAAAGAATATTTCTCCTGCTAAGATGTGAGCAACCTACCTTTACCCCCGCGTGCGAGGGAGATGTGAGGAGGTGTCCTTCAGGTACCTTCATTATAGGGTCAATGTTCCGCATTTACTCTGCATTACCCTCCTTCCTCATCCCTCTACTTCCCTCCCTCGCAGATGTGTTTCAAATAAGGCATCACCTTAATAAAAGCCTTTCCTTTTTAATGGCGCTGCGGCACGAGAAAAAGAAGGCGCAACTTGATTACTCTGACGGTTTTATTTAATGAGCTCCAAGCCTCTGGCTCTGACTCTCAATACTGTTTATTACTTTGTAGAGGGAGATCCGCATGACAAAATGGAGCCTTGGGAAGGGGTGGTCCACAGCCCTCAAACGTATTCAGTCATGGGGGGTGGCCGACGTCACCCCAATGATTTATACCTGCAGGACGACCCGCCGTGCGCTCACCTGGGTTCCTGTTTGACGCCTCGGGCGGAATCGATACGCGTTTGAAAGTCGCCGCTACGGAAAGGCCGTCTTAATTATGGATGGGACTAGATTGCGCTTCTTCAATGTATGGCAGGCGAACGCATGGTCGATGGGAGAGTGTTCGCGCGTGTGTGGCCATGTGTTTGTGAGACAAAGAGCGAGGCAAAGAGAGACAGAGAGGAAAGAGCATGTAAAAGAGATTGAGTAGACAGAGAAACAGAGAGTCAATAAAAACGAAACTACCCTAATGTCTCGAAGACGTAGGATAAAATGACTGTAGTGGAAAACAAACACGCCCAGGCGCGCACACACACTCACACAGACACAAACACTGTTAAAAAGGTCAGCTGTTTTATATTGGGACAAAATCCAACTGGGAAAGTTGAATGACAAAAAGGAAGCAATACAAAGACAAGTTTTAAATGAAACGGCCAAAGATCCTCATCTGTATTCTGTGTGTTGAGCCTCTTATAAATATTGGAGGAAGACACTTTGTGAGGAGAGGAAATGGCGCCTTTGAGAGATGCCATACCTGAGCACCTGGCAGGATATTGTCTCCCTCTGGATCCCATTCCGTTTCCTCACAAATAACTGGGTTATCGTCTACGTCATCACTTACAGCATCATCATTCTCACCATCATCCCGACTTAAATTGTTCATAAAACCAAAGTATCTCTCAACTAAAAACCTCCGGCCTAGAATGTCATCATCTTCAACCTCCTCCTGATCATTACTACTATTCTAATCGGCATCTCACCGGCAGCATCAGTGAAAGTGAAAGGCTGATTAATGTTCTATTAGGCCTCCAGCACGCTGCCCTTATGGTAGGGACATTCATCTAGGATGTGGAGCTCACTGAGGTCTTGCGCTTTCCCACGACTTTCCCTTTTGCACAATTGTATTAAAGGGCACTTGATGGACGGCCATGGATGCTGCAACCAGAGCAGGGTCCTAATTGACACAGAGTCCCACGCCACACCAGCAGCAGGGACACACACCCCATGGACTGACAAGACCGTCCCGCCCAGTGACGAGGTTCGGGGAAGAGATATGACACAGAGCCATTAAGAACATGAAGCAGATCTAACCTCCCCCACAGAGACCTCCCACCATTACATGCACAACAGGCTGGGCCTGTATCTGGAAAAGAGGTCTGGTGATTTTTTTCCCCAGACTGAGCAGTTGTTAAAGTCCCATGTTCTGTAATGAGCAAGCATACCTTGTATATGATGTTGTATATGGGTGTGTAAGTCATCGAAGGACCATAAAATGTGTTTATGGAGCGGAGCCATTCTCCTTCAGGGGGATGCCTGACGAATGAGCTTGGCTTTGCATAGGTGGTTGTGACGCCAACCTGCTAACAGTTCTTTACCGTTTGAGCCTGGTCTTTATTAGCGAATATACTGGGGTGCTAACATGCTGCAACACTACACTTTGTGCATTTCAACTGGGTCATACTACAATGTATAAAGCTGTAAAGCTACAATGCCAAACACTCCTTTACCTTGGTCATTAATAGCTGTAATGACGCTAAGACTCTTGTATTCTAAGCTTGGCCAGCAAAGTCTTGCAATGATGCTAACATGCTTACTGTTCCAAGGTCATTTGAGAGTTGCCCATCTTTAACTATATAGCAAGAATGCTAACAGTTCCCTGGCCTACCCAGGCAATAAAGATGCAAATTGTGACATGCTGAACCAGTCTTACCTTGGCCATCTGAGCTTGCACCCCGGTGGCTTTGAGAGAGGACACTGCCTTCTGTGCTGCGGCTGGGCTGTCGAAGTCCACAAAGCCATATCCTGAAAGGTGAAAGAGAGGAGAGGAAGGAAAGAATTATTAAATATTCAAGTGAAGTTGTTAGACGTATACAGAGAATGACAGGTCTTGGTAATTGTACCAGTAATAGGTTGGTAATATGACTACAGAGGCTGCCAGTTCTCATATCTTCCAAGGACTACATTGCTTGATAATTAGCGGCATTGGCGTTCATATGGGGATGCTTAGGAATGCTAATTAGCTGCACACATGAACTGTTTAGGAATAACAAACACAAGTCGGCAAGCCATCTGACTGAGAGAATCTACACCTGTATTTTACAGTCATAGGCTTAATTACACAATGCTAAAAAGAACTACATGTACACCAAGAATGAAGAAATGCAGACAATCCAGTGGATTGCTTCCGTGAAAACCCCCCTAAAACAATTGGTCCTTTTAACGCAAGGAATCCTTCTCAGAACAAGGAACCCTTCAACCCCGTGATATTTGAATAGGCTGACGTTGGCCATCTCATTCCAGACAACAACAGCCCATTAGCACATAGAAAGCCATTTCATTGCGCCGGGTTCTTAATTCTCTACCCGGCAACAAATCTCTCAAAGGTTGACGGCGTCATACTAGAGCCTCCGTTCATTCTGTTGCCCCCCCCCTACCCTTTTTTCTCTCTCTTTCCCACACCCTCTGGAAATCCATCAGTGGTGAAAAGGCGAGAATGAAATCTGCAGCTGTGATTTATGAGTTATTGTGATCCCGACATTCCCGGGGATGTATCAGCGGTAGGGTCACGTCAGTGTTAATTAAAATTTGGTGCCCGATTAAAAGCAGTCAATGGTGGCCTCTGATCCACTGTTTCATAAGGAAAGTGTAATTACAAAGGGATAATGAGGGGAGCTGGGCAGAGCCAGTGTGGCTCCCCTCAAACACACTTTCTAAAACACACATACATTCACACAACAAGGTGTGTATTGTGGAGTTTCCACATGCTCGAAAGAGGTGAGGCAGCGTGAAATAATGGTAAAACCGTAACCTGTGGCACAATGAAATTGAGCTCATATCTGATTAACAAAAGGGTGGTAAAATGAAGGCGAAGAACTGACAATTGTTAATTAGCAATGAACAGTAGGAACAGCAGGTGAAGCAAGGTTGAATTCAACCACATTGCCAAAACAAATCTACCCGCTCTGCCTAGCTGCCTAGTCCAGAGGACATCCCATCAAATGACTCAACAGCCAAACAGGAATAAGTAGAGGTTTATAAAAACACTTTAGACCCACATTCTGCAAATAGAGTTGAGAAAACTGCGTCCTCGGGGCAGGGATTACCTGTAAGGCACTGGGAGGTCACTGTGATCAGCTCCATGCAGAGACTTTTCCAAAAGGTCACTGCACCGCAACGTAACATCAAAAACCCTGTGACACACAGAGTTCCACCAAACCTAGTTGCAGAAATCTGCGGAAAATGCTACAAAAAGTACCTTTTGAAAGACAGTGACGCAAGACCACAATAAGTAGAGTTACAATGAGGGTCCTTAACTGACTAAGGACAAAGCCAGAGTTTGGTTCTCTCAGGTGGACAGTGTAAAGAAGTATAAATATGCTCTAACAATTTTGATAACTGTAAACATGTATTTGTAATATGCAAAAATTTTAAAGACCTAATACCTCAATAAATTATGGGATCATCATTTTACATGTAGTGTTTTGTTAAGAATTTAACAGCTAACACTGTCTTTCTGACTCCATACATATACTTACCCACTAAGAGTATTTATAAAGTGTTTATAATTTAAATTAGATTTCCGAATTCATGTCAATTTAGGACACAGGCAAAAATCTAGTTTTTATGAATGAAATATTTAAATATATGATACATGTGTGTCAATATACTTGATATATACCTTAGGAATACATTCATATGAAAATATATTATTCAGCGGATGTATTATATTTCACATGCATCTCACATTTGTGTATAAAAAATCTTTCAAGATGCTGAGAAAACATCACCCACATCATGCCACTAAAGAAATCATACACATAGTATTTGCTCTAAAACACTGTTGGTCGAAGGCAAGTCTGCGAAGCTACAGTACTGTGTTTCCAAAAAGGAAGGTTTAGAAATACACCTATGGAGAGCGAAGGGAGGAAGGCATCTCTTTTGAAGCCTCAAACACATCCTGGCCTTGCACCAACAAAAAAATCAATATCTGTCATATATAGCGGGCTGAACCTGATTGAGTAGATGCGCCATGTCTGATACACTGTGCATCTACAGTGTCGAAAAACAAAGTAAGCTGAATAAAAAGAAACATGAACTGCCATATAGCATTTCCTGGTTCTGCTCTAACTGCTGCTGTCAAGATAAAGACAGAATTGTCAGCGAGCTACAGAGAGCATTGGGAACGCACTTTAACCTACACCGCTAATGCTAAGATACAAAGCTACAATATCCTGGGACCAGATATTGGACTTATTATAATAAAAGATGCATACTATTTAATATACACTAATAGCTATAATAACATCAGTGTGAAAGATGGTTTAGTTACACGTTGGCAGAATTACAATATATACATGTAATCGTTTACATCCCTGTGAGTCATCAGGAATAGCAATTGTCACACAGGCAAGATTAATGACCGTGGTTACACACACATGCAAATTTTTTGCAAGATAATTTACATGTATGAACATAATTGGTCTATAACAGCGGCAACTCCAAACAATATTAATCAATCTATTAAAATATGAAAGCCATCATGCATCATACAGTATCATTAAAATATAGTATTCAAAAATGCTATAATTTATAAGACATTAAGTGTTCCCGCATACAGTACATTCCCAAAGCAAACCAACTGAAACGTATCAACCATGGACCAAGATTAATGACGGCAAAGCTGATATAACTCAAGGTATGGGAGTGTTTATAGTTGACACTATTATTTCCACAACCACATCCCTCAATAACATTTGGATGAATTCCTATGAACTCAATAAAGCAATGGGACAAGGATCATGTCTTGTAGCTTTGGGCTTGTTTACTCAACCCCAATCCCATCATTGCAAGGGACATAAAGTAGGAAAACTTGATCTTTTCAAAAGAAGAAGGGAGACTTTTGTGAGAAGTCTTTAGCATTTTGACCAGCAAAAAGCTGATCCTCTGGCGGACCGCCGGGTTTGCGGCTGAGGTTTTGAGTGAGGAGGTTTTGCCGTGAGCACAGCAAACAATGAGCGAACGTGGGATTTTAAAAAGCAAGCAAGGGGGCATTCGGGACCAGCCCTTGTGTCTGTGTATGTGAGTGGCTAGCTGCAGACAAACTAAACCAACCAGATGAGACAATCTTCTCTGGGCTCAGCATTCCTCTTCATTTATACTTCTTCACTGGCTGACCGGTGATAAATAAAATGAGGCCCTGGGAGCCAGTCTTGCGGCCGTTGACCTCGCACCACCAAATCCAGAGTGGGCGTGTGTGTGTCTGAACTACGGCACAACCGATACATTATGGTTTAAGGATCATGCAGAGGAACATCTGCACAGCATGTTGTTATCAAGTCATGTATGCACATGTTATCATCGGTTAGGGGAGCTCTGACCACATGAATCCAATCAGAGTATAAACAGTAGACAGAGTTGATGTAGTACAAGGCTTACTCAACGAAACCTGGTTAGGACCAAAGTGTTAATATCCGGGTTTCTTGGAATACGCAAACATTAAAACCCACATTATGCACACTGCTCCACAAAAAACCCAGGCATACTTGCACTCCACTTACACACGTATGCAACAGAGTCCAGAATGCAGCAATTACATGCCCGTTTAACATTCACACCCTCATCGTCCATGTCACGTTGCCTCCTGGTGGTGGGTCCGCCTCCGGGCGCGTGACTCTCCGGCGTTCGACGTTGCCGGCCTTCTAGCACCATCGTATGTGTTTGTCCTGTTTCCCATGTCCTGTGAAGGCACCCTTCCCTGATTCCCTTCAGCTGTACCCAGTTAGCTGGGTATTTAAACCCCTGTGTGTCTTGTCTCCGTGTGTGTTATTGTCGCTGTTGCGTGTAGCCTACGTGCTCTGCTCGTGCCTGCGCGCACGCCCTTTTTGTTCC
>JACXGK010001066.1:0-70519 GCA_016801125.1 Novumbra hubbsi | reverse complement strand
AAGCAGCATAACGTTCCCCACGGCGTCTCCGGACTCTTTCACTTCGGTCACCGTGCAGTCCAGAACAAAGAGACCATCAAGCTAGCATACTTCATGATACTGTGGTGGATATGTTGTTATTCATATTGCACACTACAACAATGAATTGAAATTCCAAGTATTATCAAGTAATTGAGTACGCCAATTGAGGGTGTTTCTGGTTTTGCTCACTAAAACGGATGAGTATAGCTTTGGCTAACTTCTCAAGGGCTGCAGACAACTTCCGTCAAAGTTTGCAAGACACCTTGTGAGACATCAAACCATGGATAAAAGCTGGACACGGTGGGCTGTACTGAAGGAATATAGGCCTGAGCTCAACCTTCAACAAAGAGCTTTCGACCAAACACGGCTGGGAGTTTTGTTAACGGCACAATCTTGATTGAAGCTTTACTTGTGACACCAACCTACAGTCCGTCTGCCTTTTACATTTAGTGCGGTCCACGACACTACTCTTTTCGCGACTATGTTATACCTCACTGGCTGGCTAAACAGGCCACATCTTTTAACCTTACCATGAACAATGCAACTGAAAGGGGTTTCAGCTCAGAGAATAGGGAAATCAACCCAAGGGACCCAGCGAATGGAACTGACCTCATAGAGTTTAGATGCCACCAGCTTCCTCCCCGTTGTATTCATCCCCTCCATAACGACAACCTGAAGGAGAGAGATGTGGAGAAATGTACTATCACTAAAGAGCACTGGACAGGCCGGCCAGCTTCCATTAACCTCTGGGTTTCCCTTAGGTACCTGTCCTGGGAAGAGTGAATACTCAGGCAGCTCAGTCAAGTCTACCGCCACTTGCTGCCCGGCCTGCTCTGGCCCCGCCTCCAACAGCACTGATTGGGCGTTGAGCTTCCCGTTGCTGTCACAGCAGACCTGCCCCAAGACAGTCACACAATCCTACAGGAAGAAAAATGGAAGAACAAAACCAATGAATGCCATGCACCAGGAGACACGATACAGGCCTTCAGAAGAAACATTAGCTTGACACCGGGAGACAGACAGCTGCAGGTTGTACCTGTGCAGGTAAAGACACAGGGGAGAATTCTTCTATGCTGAATTGGGTCCTCAGCTCCTCCCCCAGCTCCTCAATCTTTTCCGTCAACACTGACAAAGCCCAAAATGTGAAAGTCAGCCAAACAACCAAAAACAACACAGTAGGCAATTAATACAAAAGCTGCATGCAATTAAGCTGTTAAAAGTGCATTAGTATTCACCAAGGACATCTGCACATGTTCAGGGGCCATTTGGAAACAAATTGATTTCATTGGTATATCCATTCAAAAACCTAGGTAAATCTTTCTATAGTTTTTAGAAGAAATGGATTTTGATCAATAATTAAAAATAAAAGAGTCTTGATTGCCCAATTATCCACATACGTCGCTGTGACACACTTTTGGATGTCAGATCATTACATTATTAGTCAGTGTGTGAATCTCCAATACAATTAACAATTGAGTCGGGGGGGGCATTGATTCAACACTTCAGTTTTTGTCCAATCAACTTTTCTTGCATATAAAAAAAATAATAGCACTTTTGAAGTGTTGTTTATGCAGTGTTAATGAAAGAGAATCCCAACTGAATCAATCTTAATTTCAGAACTCCTTTAAGTAGTGAACACTTCTTAAATCCACTATTATTTAATGGAAGTTATTATGAAGTTTAGGGGCCCTACCGTTCCGAACATCCCTCAGTCTCTGGAACATGTATTTGTAGTTGTTAGTCAGCGAGTTCTCTGAACCCTCCAGGAGCTCCAGCTGAACCACCCTCTCCTGCCCTCTTCTACCCACCCAAGGATTGCCTTGGACAACTCCAAATGTAGCCACCACATCCCCCCGACCTCCACGTTGACCGTACTTCTGAGACGGGGTTGAACTGTGGAGAGGAGGAAGGGTTTGATGATAAAGCATACTAACATGGCATATACCAAAGAACAACATAAAAGGAAGTAAAGGCTGAGTGAGTGTTTGTGAACGTACTTGGGGGAGAAGCTGGCAGGGGACAGTAGCAGAACAGGGCTGGCGATCAGGGCTGCAGTCCTCTTCGACTGCGGGTGTTCTGGGGTGGTGAGGCGTCGCTTCTGAGAACCCTAAACACAAATGGTACAATTGTGGTACGGTACAACAACAGATACAAACTGATGCAAACAACACAGGAATCACGTGGGCAGCTGGCAAAAACAGTAGCAGCCTCATGAAACGTCACCTTGGCTGGGGTGGAGTAGGAATCTAGAAGGCTCTCTTCTTCCTCCTCAGCTTGGATTCTGGACAGGCCAATTAAGGGGCACCAGGAACAGTCTGACAATTTTTGTCATTTTACCTGCCTTACAAAGAAGACTAAGTGAAACATGTATGCACACTAAATGGTTCTGCAGCAACCCTGATTTAACATAACTTTGGAGGATACAGGTCCTGCAGTGAGTTGATGTCCCTGGTTCTGTTGTGGGAATCGTCTCTTTTTGATAATCCGATTTTAAACTTGCCCTTTTTGTTCAGAACCTGCAAAACAGGAGTAGCGTTTACAACAATGAACACCAACTGTGTGTGTGAAAGTGTGTGCCAGCAATTCTATTGTTTTCCTTTTGTTCTACCTCATGTTCAAACTGTTCCAGGGTGTCTAGATTGAGCTTAATTCCTCCTTTGGTAGTGCTGAAAGCTACCCACTCCAAAACTATTTCTTCCGCGCGCAACCTGTTACACAGACACTGTTCCAGCACTAGAACACGAAGACAAACAGGACGAAGCCATTACAAAAAGACGAGCTCTTCGATGGAAAGATTATTTCTGCCAAATAAAATAGACAAGGCAGGTACAGAAATGCACTTACTCTTATCATAAACCATTTCATTGTCACAAATCATGTCGAACACTTTCAGCTCCGATTTGATGATATCTATACTGACCGATGCCATTGTTTTACAAAATACTACGGACAGAGCTGATCAATGTGTAGACTATCCAATCGTTAGTTTTTAAAAAACCGCTGTTCATCAAAGTATTTTATCCAGAGATCCGGAACTGGTTGAAAACGCAACAGTAATGTTGTAATAGATTGTTGACTAGCCTGCTAGTTAGATCCTTGATAAACTTGCTACATTACTACTTGACACATAGATACAACTAAATGTTTTGTAACACTCCCTAATAGGCTCACAAGTTATCTGCGAGATATATATACGTCAAGAGCATGTACAATAACAAAGTCTCGCAAACAAAGATCACTTTCTCTGTGCGCTTGTCAATGAATTATTTTTGCCGCGAAATTTGGTCGCAAATGTTGGCGGACGGATTATGCGTCACAGTAGTGTTCACCATAGAAATACAACACCTAGAGCAGACGGTGTTCAATAAATTGCATACTGCCACCTATAGTTTCAGTTGGAAAGAGACACTTCAGTGTTTTTTAGATTTTCAGCTATTTGACATTGTCTCTGCCTTAGCAATAGAGATTTGTTGTGCAGAGCAGAAATGGGTTTCCAGTAGATTCTACAAATTTGCCCTGTAAAGCTCACATCTATTTTATATTCGTCTCTTGGTGGATACATCTTTAAAAAAAATACAATTTGTGTGAATACAGTTAAATGTTTAAGTTAACAATATTTAACCATGCTGCATATTCTCAAATTTCAAATGTAGGCATAGTGACATAAACTTTAGGCAGGCGTCATTTGTTCACTAACTTTTTACAAGAGTCCTACAGTTATTTCACTGTCCTTGTATACACACACATAGCCCATTGTCTCAAGTACATTTTCTATTTTTAACAGTCTCAAATCACAGGATGAATTTCATCACGCATTGTGACTCTGTAGTGTGTATGGCCCCCAATTGCCTGTATGCACTCCTGACAACATCTGGGCATGCTCCTGATGAGATGGTGAATGGTGTCCTGGGGGATCACCTCCCACACCTGGATCAGGCTTTCAGGGAGCTCCTGGACAGTCTCTGGCGCTACTTGGCGACGTTGGATAAAGCGATACATAACATCCCAGAGGTTCTCAATTGTGTTGATGTCTGGCGAACGAGAGAGCCAGCCAATGACATTAATGCCTTCTTCATTTAAGAATTGTCTACACTCTGGCCACATGAGGCTGGGCATGGTCCTGCACCAGGAGGAACCCAGGCCCCACTGCAGGTCTAACGATGGGTCTGAGGATGTCATCCTGGAACCAAACAGCAGGGGCTGTCTTGCTGTTGCCTCTCCAGTGCACCTGTTGTCACTTTAAATTCCACCAAATTGGGTGACATTGATTCACAATATCTTATTCTTCCTAACCTGAATTATAATTGACTTGGTTTTATACTGTGATGATTACAGAAAGGGTGTTTCCCTTACCTTTCCATTCATGGTCAATACCATATCAAAAACATATTAACAGCATGGTCATTTACTTTCTGAATTGAATACTTTCAATTTGAATTTGACTCCAACCTTGGTGTCTTCCATAATAGGGGCGCTTTAACAAGTGTGGCATATAAGAAAATATAACGAAAAGGTTGTTTATGTCTTTCCAGATTTTTTATTCAAGTTGATAATAAAAACCTCTATTATCACTAACAAATTATATTTAACTTCAATCAGTCTATAACAATATTTACAATACAAAAGTGCCCAATAGGCTAGTAATAGCAGGATACTCATATTTCATTCCCGATTGCGTCTCTCCGGGAAGGTCTGGTGGCTGTATGTGTGTCGGTCTGAAGTACACAGTCGTAAACATGGGAATTAGTAAGTCATGAGCTCACATAGTATTGCCACTGGTACAAAAGTATTTATAATACCGAACTTTGCACAATTAGAACATTTCACACAAGTAACCGTTAAGTAAGTTTTAAACTTAGCCTATTAGCTTTGCTAATAACTGCCCAGTGAATGACACTTTATTATTCAAGTCCATGATAAAGTAAATTAAAAAGAAAACACATCAAATGACTTGCTTGGGCAGAGCTCCAGCCATACAAAAGTCCTCCAGGTTACAACAGTCCCATGCAGAGCATGAACTAGTGGTCCTAAAATCACACTGACAACCACAAAGCATACCAGTGACCATCACCCCTAAGCTAGCTACACACAGAATGCCCCTGAGCTGTGAACACATTCACATCCCTTGCTCTTAAAATAGCACAAAGTTAAATCCCCCTTTGCATATATATTAAGATAGTTCAGTGTGGACTGCAGGCCCTCAGATTTGTACTGCTACTGAACACTACATCAGCCCTGTATCTCAATAACACCTGCTACTGAACACTACATCAGCCCTGTATCTCAATAACACCTGCTACTGAACACTAAATCAGCCTTGTATCTCAGTAACACCTGCTACTGAACACTAAATCAGCCCTGTATCTCAATAACACATGCTACTGAACACTACAATGGCCCTGTATCTCAATAACACCTGCTACTGAACACTACATCAGCCCTGTTTCTCAATAACACCTGCTACTGAACACTACATCAGCCCTGTTTTCTCAATAACACCTGCTACTGAACACTACATCAGCCCTGTTTCTCAATAACACCTGCTACTGAACACGACAACAGCCAAGAATCTCAATAACACCTCCTACTGAACCCTACAACAGCCCTGTATCTCAATAACACCTGCTACTGAACACAACAACAGCCCTGTATCTCAAAAAGACCTACTACTGAACACTACAACAGCCTGGTATCTCAATAACCAATAACCCCTGCCACTGAACACTACAACAGTCCTGTATTTTAATAACCAATAACTACTGCTACTGAACAACCCTGTATCTCACTAACACCTGCTAATAAACACAACAGTCCTGTATCTCACTGACCGGTTCACAGTAACATTTGCTACTGGACACTCTGCGGCCAGCTGTGGCTCTCTGTAGAGACTCATGGAGAGATGTTGACAGCTCATACGTGTCCTGTACCTAAAACACACAAAAACAGGCACATAACATACAGAGCGAATCACCAGTCACATACTGTTAGAACCAGCTGCGTTCAAAACTGATGGAAAGGCCTATTGGTACTCAGGCCCTGTCGATCCAGTAACTAGTAGTTACCCTACCATCATGATATTGATACTCAGGCCCTTTCGGTCCAGTAACTAGTAGTTACCCTACCATCATGATATTGATACTCAGGCCCTGTCGGTCCAGTAACTAGTAGTTACCCTACCATCATGATATTGATACTCAAGCTCTGTCGGTCCAGTAACTAGTAGTTACCCTACCATCATGATATTGATACTCAGGCCCTGTCGGTCCAGTAACTAGTAGTTACCCTACCATCATGATATTGATACTCAGGCCCTGTCGGTCCAGTAACTAGTAGTTACCCTACCATCATGATATTGATACTCAGGCTCTGTCGGTCCAGTAACTAGTAGTTACCCTACCATCATGCGATCCAGACAGGCGGCTCTGAACTCCACATTGGTGCTGCTGCTCACCACACTGCTGACAGAGCTCAACATCACCGCCTGGGCAGAGACCATCTTCTCCTGAGCCTGACAGTCAGACAGTCAAATAGATAGACCAGGCAGACAGACACTCAAGACAGACAGACATGTACATAGGTGTGTACATGTCAAACCCACACTGATTTGCAGACTTCCTGACTGGTCTGTCAGTGAATGTGGTGCAGTGGGCGTGTATACAAAGGGCTTGCCTGGTGTCTCTGCTGCTGATCTTTCAACGTCATTTGCAGCAGCGAGTTCAGAGCTGCTATGAGTGCCTCCCTGTTGTACATCAACACATCCTCCAGGTGGAGCTCTAACAACTCTTCACCATCTGCAGGGAGGGAAATGACAATTACCTGAAGCACTGATTACAGTACAACATACCACTAGAACATGACCTTGGAATGAGCCAAGTTGCTGTTAGGATGCGTGGTGTAAATTAATCTAATCAATTTCAACTAACAGACAAACATGTAGTCTAACTGGTCTGCATTCCAGAGCACAGTGAGTATTAACTGTATGCCACAGCATATGGTGTTGAAACTGAGTCAAATAGGAATGTGGCAATAAACAGATGAATATTATCCTTAAGTGAGCCAGTTCCTTCCCTCGGAGTAACAGAGGTGTTTTTGTTTGCTTGATTTCCTCACCCATGAAGTCAGAGAGCTGGGAATGAAAGGGGTCCCTGTGCTGGAGGAACAGGAACAGAGACAGGGTCTGCTTTACAGCAGGGATCCGCTCCAGCTCAGTGTCCTCATGCTGGGATTTGTCTGTACTGTACACAATGTCACTGCATGGAGGATCTGATGAGTCATGTTTGTCCTGTCATTACACTGGGACAATACATCATAAAAACAAATACAATCTGATATGGTTCTACATTTAGCTGACGTGTACCAGATGTGGTTGAGTGTGTTGGAGTAAAGGTGAGTCCAGAGAGACCCAGCTCCTCCAGGGCTAGATAGTTAGGGAGCTGCTGTAGGAAGGCTGAGGACCCCACTAGAGGAAGGTAAAGGGAGCTGTACAGCAACACGTACCACTGGCATTAAGGACTGGTCATCTCATATACAACTGCCTAATTCAGAGTCGAATTGTGAGCCTGTCATGGATAGAGACCTATAAAGGATATCTGCATGCGTGTTACACTGGTTGCCAGGTTGGGGTACCACAGCACGCAAGGAGCCAACGCAGAGACCGGTACCAAGGTCAGCTCCCCATACAGCCCGGTCTCCATGGCCTCAGGCGGGATAAGAAGTGACAACCCAATTCCCTTCAGCGGGTGGGTCCTCTGGCACCACGGGCCTGTAGCTACTGACAGGGGAGGCCTGAAGGACACAGGCAAACACACTCAGCGGAGCAGTAACCACTGACACAAAGAGGTAAGCTGTCTGTCCGGCCTATGTGACCACACATCAGGGATCAGGGACAAGACTGACTGCATGACAGAAGAAGCTACATCCATGATCACGGTGTGGTCCTTCAGGGTGAGTCTCTCTGCCTTCCCACTAAGAAACACAGAACATATCCATGTTACATTACTGGACCGTGAACCTTTCAGAACAGCATAACCCGAAAGCCACGGAAAAAAGGAACAACGTACCTAAAAATCCTGCTGTATATTTCTCCGTACAACCTAAATGCCAGGTGAATTTTCACCCCCGCATTCGCCACGTTTAGTTTACGCAGGAAGACCTCCGTGTTTGAACGCAGTGTACGCCTGTCCGGTGTCCTCTCACGTATCTGGACAATAAATGGAATCAAGGACACAGTCCCATGGAGTATCCACGGGATTGGAGGTCAATCAGGTGAACGGCTGGAGAATTGCCTGCAACTTCTGTTCAACAACTCCACAGCCACGGAGACATGAAATAGGAAAGTGACGTTTACTAATGTTTACTTTGAGAATTGAAATTCAGGCACCGACCAATGAGGTGTAGTGTAGTCTGATGAGTAGCGTAGTACACCCACCTGCAATGAGATTAGGAAGTGTAGAGTGCCATAGAGTTCAGTGAAGCCACACAGTTCCTCTGGGTCTGGGGCAGGGCAGGGGGAGGCAGATGGGGCTAATCTTTGCCAAAACTCTGACACACACAAATAAATTGGCGACTTAATTTTAACCTCATGTCTAACTAATCACACCCTTTGTAGAGCACAATGTACCATATTGGACTCCTTCCATTGAGATTCCTGAGCACCAGGGTCCTGCAGCTGCAACTGTACAAATAAACAAACTATTTAGGGGTCTGTGTTTATAATATATATTATTAAAAATGCAGGCTAGTTAGAATGTTCCCTATACCTGTGCAGTTCAACACCTGGCCACTGGGCGGAGTGGTCGGCGAGGACCACATGAGGACCAGTATTCCTCCTCCGTTTAAAACCATCGGCCTCTTCAGTCGTTCCCTCCCTCGGCGCGCCAGCAACATCAAATACCGTAAAACCTAACACCCAGAAAATATTATTACGATAACTCGTATTTGCCGCTAGTTTTAGCCGGTTGGTAGTACTGCAGTGTGATGACTTTTTTTTATTACTGGACATGGTAGAACTTATAAACTAGCTAAACAGACTAACAACGCATGAAAAAATAAAGCAGTCTCGCTAACATTACAAATACCTCGGGTACAGTCAGTTGTCAATACAAACCCACCTTTTGTATATTTTGCTGCATTCTCCCTGTGATCTTCTTCGCCTAGTAAAGGTGACAAAGGTCTGGGTAAAGGGTTACAATAAATGTCAACATGGATAAGTGAGGGAATGAGAAAATCGCAATGTGTCATGGGTAAATTGTGAATACTTTGTGACAGCAAATTAGAAATCGGTTGCTGTTCATCATGTGCGATTATTTTCATATAAATCCCGCCAAAGAATCATTCGGATTGGAATCTCGCGCCACAGATGTGCACGTGAAGGTTTTGCCAATATTTCCATACAACGTTTTAATTCCCAGTTCATGTAGCCATGGACACTTACATAATTCAATGCCAGACTTTTGGGTAACACTTACTCCTTTAAATTAGCTGTAGGCATATTCTTAACCAATATTGTTCGCGTGTAGCGTAATGCTGCCATATCTATCCTTGAATACCCTTCCTTCTGCCTGCAGAATACCTCGGTGGGTGGCGCCAATTCTCTTCGCGGCCTCGCGACATAGGAGTGACCACGCACGGCGAAAGAAGGCCTACAGACTTATTCAACGGACGCTGGTCAGGAATTCGCTGACGTTATCGTAGCATTCTGTAGCATTACTTTCTATGTAATAATAATTGTGGACCCTTAACTTATCTCCCTCCTCATAGTATCACAAAGGGGTGGGTTGCCAGAAGGGGGTGGGTGGCCCTCCCACGTATGTCTACCCGACAGAGCTGAAGCAGTTGTTGAGAACCGTGTTCCCAGAGGATGTCTGTGATTTTCCTGACCCTTCCCATAGACAGGTGAGACAAGATATCCGTGTAAAATATGTATTTGAGGTGAAACAATATCATGCGGTCTGCTCTAGAATTCAAATTGCAAAATGAGTAATGGGTTGTAGTAGCCTATTCATTCCAGTGTCAATGCAATGTAAATGTTACTATGCATTTTCTTTCTGCTGATGGCTTTCTAAAAATGCCATGTTGTGTTCCTCACTGCCTTTTGTAGATGGTGAAGCTGACTATGGAGGACCTGGAGTGGGTTCAGTCCCCTTGAAAGAAAACATTCTTAAATAGCCACAACAATGGTTGAAATTATTCAAAGGCATTTGTTTGTTAAGCGCCTTTGAAGTTGTTACCTCAAGTAACAAATGTTAGTAACACATTTCATTTTCTCTCATAATAACACATCCAAATGTAATTGGTGTGTTTAAATGAAATGTAAAAATAAAGTCACTTTGTGGTGGCTCTAAAGAATGCTAAAGTGCACTGGTAATAATATATATATTTACCACTTATAGTATATATATACCCATACATTATATACGATTATTTAAGTAATAAATACGTCCTTCAAAATAAACTTATTGGCACAACCTATCAATACATTTATACAACAAGGGCCAGTTTCGCAGACACAGATTAAGTCTAGACTAGGACAAAAAAAAACAAGACAAAAGGAGTTTTCTATTAAACTAGAATTTTTTTGTCCTAGACTAGGCTTAATCTGTGTCTGTAAAACCAGCCCCAAGAGTGTGTGATTGTTTTAGTTCTAGACTAAGCTCAATGTGCCTGCAAAACATCCCCATTGTAAGGAATGCATTACAGGCGAGGGAGATGGTTCAAGCAGTGTACAACAGGTTTATTAGTGTTCCAATCAGGGTTCCAAACTACACAGTGACTTACAAGAGTGGAGAATAAAACACAGGCATAGGTACCAGTATGTCGGACAGTATTGATTATCTACAGGCGATACAGAAAGTCTGAATAATCCTAAACAACCAGAGAGTTGGGCTAAGGTACAAAAGGAGTAGGCTAGAATCTTGGTCAAAAGGCAGAATCTCAGAAAACCGGTTCAGCAAAGCATGTGAACTTAACAATACCTCACAATGTAAAACAGACTGAAAATAACTACATAGAGGGGTAAAAACAATCAAGACTAATGTAAATCAAACCAAGCAAAGAAATACAACATACTAGAATGGAAACAACAAGAGATGGAAGACCACAATTCAACACCACCAAGACCCAACACACAAAGAACCCACATGTAATAAATAAATGTAGCAAAAAGTCAAGTAGAATCATTTTGTCCAAGACTAGTGTGTTTATGCTTAAGATAAATGTGTGCATAGTTGGTGCGGTTTAATTCTGTTTTCACAGTGAATGCACATCTTTCCCCTCATTTCCCCTCTTTCTCCAACCACTCTTTGTATCCTCCAGCATAGTTGACAGCCCTGGAAAAGACAAGGATGATATAATGTACACATCTTTTGCGAGGCGTCAAGAGCTTTATCTTAAGGCTTTTTCTCATACTTTTGGTATCCCAGACGTAGTGCTCTGTCCGTGGCCATGCCTCCTCGACGGCCCATCTGACAGTAAAACACCAGCTCAGGGGCCTCCAGGGGGGGCTTGGCCACCCCATATTTTGCCTGGAACTCAACCGGGTCCAGTGCTAGTGCACTCTCCACTGAATCAACTACAGAAGACAGGAATTTCACAATGCATAACGTATAGTGCAATAAATACACCAACATACCCTGCTCATTAACTAATAAAATATATCCTATTTTGCTGATATTTGGTTACATTATGATAGCCTGGCTAATCCCATAAGTGATTCTGACTGCTCTCCCTGTGATTCATGTAGGTAGCATCAGCCAGGCTAAAATTATACCCATGGGACTTTAGCTTTAACATGTTTCTGGAAAACACACATTCCACATAACATTCTAAAAAGACTGGAGTGTAACTTAATTATACAATTTAGTGTAAAGTTCACCTGGAATATGGATGGATCCTGGAATGTGGCCTCTGTCAACTTCCTCCTTGGTCCTGACATCAAATACCACCAGACCCTCACTGTTCTTGGCCAAGAGGGCCTTTAGTTCAGAATACGAGATCTCCTTATCTGTGCGAGATAAGGTCAGTTTGGTACAGATCCTGTGACTTAAAAAAGTTCTCACTTCATCTACACAAAATACTAAACTAAAATATAAACAAAAAAACAATAATTATGAAGAATTAAACTTGTCTAGGAAACAATTCATATTATTCTACAGGTCCGTGAAATTACAGGAGTTGCTATGGTGTTGAAAAGCATTGAGAAAACATAGGAGACATAGCCGTTGTATATTCTGTAATAACCGGCAATAGCAGTTGCCTGGCAATAAGTGTCGAACCTATAGTCAACAAAATCGCAAGTTCAGACTAACTCAACGAGAAAGGGATCATTGATTTGAAACAACGTAATGCCAGGTAGTCAGGTATCAAATATAACAGCAATGCAGACTCTACGAAAAATCGTAAAAAGACAGACTACGCACTTACCAGAGGTTGCCATATCGTTCACTAGTTATATTTGAATGTAATCTGTTCATGTACCAAATTATTTCCTCATTAATTTTAAGGAAAGTATTTGAGCGTTAACCATTGGACAAGATTATGTGAAAGGAGGTACTTTCCACAGTTTTATTAACCATAGCCAATCAGAACGATTGTATCTGCTGCCAGTTTTTCAAGTATTACTGTTTCAAAATAAAAGTTGCTTGTACTAGGAACCCATTCTAGCGTTTGCTATGAATTTGTTATCAACATAATGTAATTTTGATGAAAAACAATTTAAAAAAACACGCATAAGCTCGGACACAAATCTAAACACAGTTTTATTAGTAATAAAAAAATAAAAACATGCTTTTGTTATTCATCACAACAATTCAGCAATGTATTTCTAATTATACATGAAACTGACAGAACTCTACCCTGTCATGACCCAACAGTATACAAGTTAGTTTGCCAGCAAACAACCTGCAGTCTCTTTAGTAACAAATCATGCTATGCTTTTAGGTTTATTTAGTCCAAGTGTCCAAAGATCTTATGAACCCCATCTCAACTTTGGCAACATTGTCCTGCCTTGTGTTTTCTTGTACGTTTTTTATATTCAGTTTTCTCCAAAGTCCTGCCTGTGCGACTGAATCACTGTACCGTGTCTTATCCCAAAAACGGGTCACAGCGTTCCTTCCCTGCTGTAGGAGGGATTTCCCAGCCCTTCTGCTGAGTCTCCCCCTGCTCTCCAACATGTCTGTCTCCTCCAGAGGATCAGTGCAAACAAAGAGAGCAGCAAGAGGAACCCCAGCCCTCCCCCAATCACCCCTGCTCTCAGGGCCTGGTCAGTAGCCTCCTCAGGGTCGTAGCGCAGGCAGGAACGCTCAGATTGGGCACTGACTCCTGCCATGTTAAGCGCCTCCACACACACCGTGACGCCTGCCTCGAGTTCCTCCAGGACCCCCCTCCGGGAATCAGCCCCATAATTGAGAGGAAGCACCTTTTTATGGTCAATCACAACCCGGTACCCAGATACTACAGAAGATGGGGCACACCACCATATCTCTGCCGTCCCGTCAGAACCTGGCACTAGCTTCTGGAGGTGTGGAGAATGAGGGGGCATGTCCTCCCTACTCAGCCCAGGGCACAGGCACCCTGTCTGGGAAGAGAGCTGGGAGCAAGGAACCTGGTTGTCCTGGCAGGGGTGGTAGTCACAGGGCTTTGACTGCATTGAAGGGGGAGGTGCTGATGCGGCTCTGCTGTCATTTGGAGAATCCTGCTCATCATTGTAATCGTCATAGTCCATACCCACCTCTGTGTTGTATCGTATCTTGTGCTCTGTGACTGGTGAGGAGGTGGGGACGGCATGCGTGAGCAGGAGGCAGGTGGGAAGCAGGTCAGGAGTCAGTAGTAGTAGGAGCAGTGCAGATGAGTACCAGCAGAATGACATCATCTCTGAGACAGAAACTGTAAGATTACAACTACCATTAATAAGAAGCCCAGGAATGTTAAAATGGAAATACAAACAGATAATTAAACAGATGAATAAATACTGTTTCTACCAAGACTAACTTCTCTGAATTTAGTTATACTTGTGGTTCATGCATTTGTATCAACATTTTTACAGTGTATTAAAAAGGTTAGAGCATTAATAATTAGCACGCCATGGCTCATATAAAAACTATTCAAAAAGCGTCTTCAATTTGTGCTTTTTCTCAACTGGCCGATTGCCTAGCAAATCTGTGGGACCCCAAGCTAAAAGTGTTCCTCCTTTTAGCCTCAACATGCTGTACTTCCAATTGTAAAATACTGCATTAATACAAATGTCATAAGCACTCATATAAGTTTATGTTGACTTTATATTATTATTAAGTATTTATTTATTCAAAAGTCATTGAGATAGATTGGTACAGTTTTACTCAAAACTATCTCCCTAGCAACCCAGACAAACTAAACAAGAAAAACAAACGTGAGTAGTTAACCATTTACTATACCTTGTTTAAAGAATTAAAGGATCTTCCTTCACTTCCCGTTCTTACTTTCTACTCTTCTTTGTTCTTTTTGTAACTACCACGGTCTCCCTCTCTTGATGACTGAGTCTGCTTTTATTTCACAGCAAGTTCCCCTCCTTTTGAACACCCCCACTGTTTCTTCCCTCTAGGCCTCTCTCTCTCTGCCCTGCTCATTCATTGCCATCTGTGCTCTTTCAGGAGGAGAGGCTGTATTGTTGCTGTTCCTTGCATACTAATATACTACTCAGTAGCAAGCTTGAGCTTGTAGGAGTGATGTTGTGTAAAGTCATGGCAGTATAGTATAGTATGTTGGCTGACATAATTTTATGAATATGTGCTTATGTTTTTGTATGCGTAACATATGTGAGTAGAACGCACATGTTGGATCGGGTCATGTTAAAGGTGTTAATAAAATGTTGTATTTTACTTTTAATATACTAGTTCAGAACAAACGATCCATTATCGAGAGGCGGAAGGCTTCCTGTGGGAAAGGGGTTAAAAGGTAATGTACAAAACTGCCCGCATGGCCAGGGCACTGTGGAAACCGCTCAGACGCATGAGCAAACGTACAGGGAAAAAGAGTACATTGAAACACCAGCTAGCTACAAGAAAGGAGAAGCTTGGTATGGGGTTAAAGGAGGACAGACAGAAGCCAAAGAGAAGCAGAGACAAAGCACGCCACAACAAGACGGAACATTACGTAGCGACAATGCACATTACAGAGGGAAAGAGTGTTTGACTCACGGTCACATACTGAGTCTTGGGGGGAGTGCGTCAGCATGTGTGAGGGTGAGTGTATGAATGTGCGGGTGTGCGTGAGGGAGTGAGCATCTGAATATTTGTAGTCCAAATCCCCATGGTGTGCGTTGTGGCTGGCCCGACCAGGTGGAGGGATGTGTCTCCAGTCCTTCTATGGAGGAGAGCTGGCAAGGTGGTTAGGCTGGGACATGATAGAGGTACCAGTAGTCTCTGAGAGGGTTGAGATCGCAGAGAGATAAAGAGGCTTGCAATCAGATCAGGAACCAGCATCCATTTTGTTCCTGTTGTTCTATAATCCAAAAACATAGCGCTTTGCCATTACCCATAGTTACAGCATAACTACAGATGATACTACAGATCATTATTAACCGATTTCCCCACACCCTGAAATGTTGTAGTTAGCTATTACTACTTCCAGGCAACTCATCTTGGCAATAGTTAATAAATCAGAGACAGATAGGAACTAGAATATCTAGAGCAGGGATCACTGATATTATTATTATTTGTTTTTTATTTGTTGAACAGCCGACATAGAGTGAAAATGCCTCTTGTACTTTTTCATAGAGCAGTCTAGACTGTCACGGACATAAGTGCAGTCTGGTCACAAACCCTCAGATGCGATTGTCTAGCACTGAATGACAGACATGACTGTTTTGTCTGCAAGGTATTTCTCGCCGCGTCATTGTGACCGTGCTGACTTTCACAGGCGTGACGAGGAGCAGAACACGTTACGCAACACGCCACCAGGTTCGGCCACGGTGTACGGTGAGAGAAAAATAATTTTGTTATTTACCTGCCAGGCATACACAAGTGAATTGAATAACGTGGACCAAACTATACATTTCTGGACACTGCGGAACACGAGTAGCGTTATGCTTCCCGGTTTAATAAGGTTTTATCCGATGACAACCCACCCTTGCTGACCGCGACATGTTCAAACATGCTGAACACCGGTTACTTTGCACACCTCTCACTCAACCTTTCTCTCTTTCCCCGCTCTGGGTCTCTTTCATTGTGTCTCTCCGACCTAACACGTCAGTAACACACACCCACTCTCTCCCTCACTCAGTCAGATTATCTCAGGTACAGACAGGATACGTTAGGCAGTCTTGTCGAAATGCCTGCCTCCAGACCTCCTCCATGTGATTACCCAACGTCTCCGTCATGCCTGGATCATCCGCCCCCACCTCTCAGAGGAATTCAAGAGTCCCCGAATACCGTCTCCAACAGGAAATCCCTGACTGACCTTCTCCTGCCCCCCCACCCACAACCTCTGAACCCTTAGATACATGAACTGCTGAAAAGTTCTAGAAACAGAACTGCTTTGGTTTATTTATAGATAGTTGGTCTTCCCACAGATATCCTATTATATATTGATGTAACTATACGTTTCATGATTCATCAAAGAACTTCGTCCCACGTTTAGCAACTGTATTCCATCATTTGTTGGGGATTTTTCATCCCTTGGTCTGTGTACCTTTATTAAAGGGGGAATTTGCATTTCTTATATCCATTTTGTCCTTAACCACATGATCAAAATCAGATTTAGATTAATTTGCTGGACATACCCAGAATAGAGTCAGGTTTTTCATTGATTTTGAAATCCTTACCAAATACCTTTTCTGTAGATTTTGATGTATAGTTTGTGTTACTGTCTTGCTCAAACATCCACTTTTCCCCCCCTGGCACATAGTGGGTAAGGTAACAATATTAACAGGGGGCCTGGGGGTCTGATACAATCATTTTGAATAAACGCTCTGTAGCACATACGGGATATATTTTACATTTCTTACTCAGTAATTGAAAATGCGACCCTAGATCATCAGGTTAACACTACCTGTAACATTCCCAAATGTTCTCTCACATGTCTTCGTAACAAAAATGGCTTTCAGCACGTCATTTCCCAGAAAGATTTTGCTACAACATATTTTTTCAGCAACTGCTTCAGTGTAAGTCTGAAGAATTGAGACCACAAGCTTCTGAAACTAAAATAAGTTTGGGGACACCAGTCAAGAAAAAAGATCTGAGGTGCTTCCTGTAGGATTGGGAACGGCCAAGAGATTATTTGGCAGGAGTTTGATGCCACAAGCAGAAAGCCTTACCAACAGCAATGCAGTAGTCTAGACATGGCATGACAAGTGCCTGGATTAATACCTGTGCCACCTCCTGTGTGAAATAAGGTATTTCTCTATGAATGTTGTAGAGCATGAACCTGCCAGAGAGGCTTACCACCTTGATTTCCAGTGAATTTCACAGATATTATAATGCTAAACAACGAACACTACTAAAAAAATTGTTACTCTTAAGAAAATTGGGTTTGAAAAGTTTGGGGACAGTGGGTCAGGGATTAAATATAGGGATGCCAAGACAAACACCTTTGAGTGGACTGAGCTGGAGCTACTCTCCCACAGGTGTGGGACGCCTAAGAGATCAGTGCTGGCAGAACAAAGAGCTTGGGCGGGTAAATAAGGTTTGAGTATAGCCTGGAGATCAGGAGGGGCAGTTCCTTTTGTATTAGATGTGAGGTTCAACGGGAACCCAGTTGCGAGGGTGCAGCATTGGTGAAATGGGAGAACGCCTGGAGTTTGATGCAGGGACTAACAGGGTTGTCCAGGGTCTTGCCACTGCGTCTTGAAGGGGGACTTTGAGGAGTTGTCAGTGGTGATGAAGAAGTCTTTGATTGGACAGGTCTTCCCCCAGAGGAAGAAGTGATCCAAAATCGGGGAAGGTATTTTTATCATTAATAATGTTCAGTTGTTTAATTTTGTCATGCAATACATCCACTCATTTATTTTGTTTCTTCTTAGCTTGTTTCTGGTTCTATAAGGACCACTTGAAGTGACATCTGAACTTAAACAATTTTTTTCACAACGGTTTCCGCATCACCCTACATGAGTGCGGTCTGTCTATTCTATCCTAACTAGTGTCAAGACATCGCTTCCTATGTTGCACGTTGGCCCCATCGGATGGTGAAAGTAAGAAATTACAGCCAACCATTCATGTGATCTATACACAGTGGGTTTTAGGCAAGTGTTTGATACAGTGAAATATGAACTCCAGGATTTTGTTCCAACTAGGCACCATGAACATCCGAGCTTTGTTCAGTATATTGTTAACATTTGGACAATTCAAATAGATAGATGCTGTGTAAAACAAATAACCTGCCCCCTGCACTGAAAAATAAATCCCACAAGTACGGTTAACCTCTACTACAGCAGGCTAAATCACTGTCAGACGGGGCATTTTTTAAGCAAAGGTATATAATGCATGTACATGAGTATACTCTTAAAACAAACATTGCGCCTCCACCATGTCAGGCATGAAGGTACAATGCTTTCAAGATTGAGTTGAAATGGTGAAATACAACAAAGGCAAGGCCTCTCCGCATAATGTATTAAAGTACACATTTCGACGCACGGCCTAATGAGAGCTGTTAATGTATGACTCTGTAACTACGGAGAGAAATGCTGTTAAAGTTCTTAACAGATGATTTAGTTTGCTGAGTAATAACAATAATAAATGTATCAACGTCTATAGAGCTTTTCGTTAAATAATCACAAAAGCAAAATAAAGTAGGACGAATACGATATCGTAGGCCCTATTTGATATAATTTTAGGGATTAGGGACTGTTTGAGCTAGAAACGTTATATATTTTTTAATGTGTAATTCATTTTTTTTTTATTATTGTATTAAATACGGTCAAACAAAAGAAAGTGTTAGTGTAGTATGTGCGCTATGGAAAAGATAGTTTGAATATGAACCGTTGTTGCGGCAATCCAATTAGCTTCCACGTGGAGAGTTCTACATATTAGATTTTTAGGCATATAAACTAGCAGTCGCCTATCAAGGAGACTAGATTCAGGTTCATCAAACATCAACTTGGGAAATAAATCTCCTATAAATAGAATCATCCGTGGGACTGATAAAACGGTCTTAGAACCGTTTTAGAGCAAAGCCAGAAGCTTAACCAATAGGGTAAATCCCATTATAGGTGACATAGTACTTGCATATATATAACAAAATAAGATAAAAAAGGCGACATTGCTGGAGTGAAACAATAAAGTTAGGTGCGATAAATTTTATACAAAGTTACCCTAAAACAATGTTTAATAAAGAGAAACTTTAGCGTACTAAAGTTACAACATTGGTGTTTTCAATGCAGTCGGTTGCTTTTACAATGCATTGAACCTCATTCATTGAGTTACGACTGAGTTTTCCAATGTGGGCTAGGTGGAATAGTTTAGCCATAGAGAAGGTTAGAGTGCGCATTTCTATACCCCCTTGAAGCTTTAGGGCGGATGTTTTTTTTATCAGATACAGGATGTTTTGCCGGCTGACATTAAAGGGAAGTAGCAATAAATATGTAATAATAAATATGTAAGACAGCAATAAATATGCTCTCCCCGATTGAGAATTACGTGCATAGAGAGACAGTTAAACAATTACTTATAGTGATTTATGAACAGATATTAGATATTTGTTAGTTCATCCCCTTTAACACAGCTGGTATGGTAATATGAAACTGCCAACCAAAGTGGATGACATCTTTATTTTCACAGTGCGTGCTTCTTATCAACTGCACAGGATTTAATCACATATTTTGACCAGCCAATTAAGATGAACATCCAACCCAGCTGACCTAGGGAAAGGTCAACATACATTTCAATATTTCAACATAAATCCCACCCCGTGCACTACATTAAATTGATTGATGCATTTAATGGCGATGTCTATGCCAAACTGTATTTTGACAATTTGAGTTTTCTTACCTTCTCTATGTGTTTTGCAGAAAGAGCCGAAGGGGTGGGGCGACATTCGAGTCTTTCCGAAATGTCGTCCGGCAGGAGTTTCAAATCCGTCCCTGAGCTCGGCCATTGGTAACCGGGTCATTGGAGGCGGGGGAAAGCGTACCGAATGAAGGTTACTTTCTGTGTTTACATTGTGTTCGTGAACGCTCCGGGTCAATAGATTCACATTTTGCATCGTAGCTCTTGTTGAATAGGTCATATAAACGTTAAACAAAATGAAGGAGGAGCCGATGCTCATTTTTGTTTTTTACAGATTACGGGATTTGGACCTCGACTGGACAGCAGCAACTCAGCGCGTGGACGAGATTGACGTTGGAGAATAGCGGACAATTTGACAGGTTGATTCACATTTGCACGGAGCAGGAAAGCGACCGTGACAATTTTACACTTTATAGTCATGAAACCAATCGTGTTTGCCATTCGTGTCACTACTGAAGTTGATTCAGTGATTTAACTTTGACCACAATTCCTGGAAGAACAGTGGAGCAAGAAACCCCTTTTTCTCTACTTTAAAAAAAAATAAAATATATATAATTCAATCCGCTACTCTCGCTGTCTGACGGGGTCTGATGCCTGAGCAATGCACGTGCACCCAGAAGTCAACTGTATCCCTTCTACTGTACAGGAGACTGTGGGGATCTACGGGATAGGAGAGAGCCAGACCAATGAGGAACCATCAAGCGGCAAGCCGCCGGCCGAACATTGTGATGCTACAGCAGATTCTGAAATGGAGCAGAAAGGTGGTTCTCCACAAGACCAGAAGAAACAGCCAGAACCGAAAGACCATGGAAATGACCAGGGAGATGGTCAATGTAATTTCACACACGATGACAGTACTCTCCAGCTTATCGAGGATAGACGCCTCGATAGTAAACCAGATGTGTCCCCGGATTCTGAGTCTCAGTCCCCGGTACCGATATCAGGCCAGAACCCAGGATTCTTACCACCAGAAGGCGGGTTTGGTTGGTTAGTTGTTTTCGCTGCTACTTGGTGTAATGGATCCATCTTCGGGATACAGAACTCATTCGGTATACTACACATGATGCTCGTAGAAGACCATGCAGACTCCACTGACCAAACGTCGCAGTTCAAAATAGGTACGTTTTTCCTGTAATTGTTTCACGAAGTAACTGATACTGACTTCGGTATTGAAGGTAAGTAGGGTGAAATAAGCAGAACCAGAAAACCTTGCCTAATATTTGTAGTTATTGATCATGTCCATTATATTACCTCTTAAGTACCTAAAAACTGGACAATTTCAGATCTCGGTATTCTACGGAAAACCACACATTCCTATGATTTGCATAGTTAAATGAAGCTAATATTTAACAACAATATATATTGTGAACTTATTTGTCATTTTATAGTTATACAAGTTAACAAACAACGTGAAATCGGTTGAAGATATCTTTTTGAGATATTGACTACAAAAACCGCTCTCCAACGCTTTCTCTACACAAGCTCTGGCTGGGCCAAATTTACATCTGTGGCTAGCTGGGTTATTAGAAAAAACATATCAACACAATAATAAAAAGCAAATATCAACATAGCTAAATAGTTGAAGTATTGCATAATCAAACTGCACAATACATTAATGAGTTTAACACCGACATGTTCAGTTTGGTAAATATTGTATTTTTGCTCAAGTTTTTTGTTTATTAGGTCAACAGAGAAAGGAAATCTGAAACACGATGGTCAGTGAATGGAGAAATGTATAACATTTTATCCTCCAGACAGGTTACCATGCTTGATTGCGGAACCAGTGTTACCCATTATGTGCTGTGCAACTCATTGACAATGAATGGGTAACAAGACCAAAGCATATTATAGGATTACAGTAAATTTTCCACAAAAGTAACTTTTGTCTGAAAGCAGAACTAAATGCACAAAGTAGTCATGCAACTAAGAAGAAGAAAGCATCTTAAACTGGCAAACATATCCAGCCTAAAACAGAAAAAAACAAGCCAAAACAAGAAATCTATGCACAGGGGCTAGTAAAAGTTCCCAATTAGGGTAATTACCAATAAAGAAACCTAGAGAGGAGCCGGACTCTGAGGGATGGCCAATCTTGTTCTGGTTGTGCCTGGTAAAGATTATAAGAGAACATTACCTTTGATAGGTCACATTAATGTTTATGCATGATCAGATGACTAAGGGGTAAATAAAAACTGATGGTCTATTTCCAAAGACAGAATCAGCCACACAACCTAATGGACAAGGCATGGGATAACCAGGTAGGCTGTGGACAGCAGGAGGCATCGTGGCTGTAGCTAGATCTGTAACACAGCCTGATGGACTTTGGACAAGGACATCTGGGAGGCATCAGGGCAATAGCTAGATCTGTAACACAGCCTGATGGACTTTGGACAGGGACATCTGGGTGGCATCAGGGCAATAGCTAGATCTGTAACACAGCCTGATGGACTTTGGACAGGGACATCTGGGAGGCATCAGGGCAATAGCTAGATCTGTAACACAGCCTGATGGACTTTGGACAAGGACATCTGGGAGGCATCAGGGCAATAGCTAGATCTGTAACACAGCCTGATGGACTTTGGACAGGGACATCCGTGTGGACAGGGGTGAGTTATCTTTGGGCTATATTGCATGAATGCTAGGTGCTGCCCCGGGCAACATGGTTAAGCCAGTAACATGAAATGGAGAGAGGATAGGAGGAGTTGGCTCCCGGATAGCATTGGAGTGAGGATATCACAACGGAGAGAGGGGAGCACAAGGTTTCATGACTGATTTCGTGATCTGTAGTGTAGGTAATTCTTTTAAAAGCCATTTTCAGATTTCACATTTACGGGCTAGATAGAAGTAAAATCATAGTGAAACAACATATACTGGCTAATAAGCCAACGTGACATAAAAGTACCCCTGAAGTATCTTGGTGGACCTAGATGGGCCCTCGGTCCCCGGGTTGAATACCCTTCAGCTAGACTACGTCAGCTAAGCACCATCTGTCTGAAAGCTTCCATTAGTCTACTTCATGTCTATTGAAGGTCATGGCATATAATATTCATAATTAGGATGTATCACAACACAATTGCCCTGTCTAACTTTGTGGTCACCGTTCACAATTCTGTCATACCGCTGGACAGCACAACGTCAGTTCCCCTTTTATTTTGCGAAGGGATTTTGCGTGGGTCAAAATAAGTACTCTGTTATATTGTGTCCTCAATCCTCACCCCCAATCTGTTAGGATTTAACACACACGCTCGCGCACCCACCCACACACTGTAACCGTTTTGACCTGAACACTGTTTTAGGTAGTGGTGCCAGGCAGGACGCCAAGCAGAGAAAGGGCTGACCATGTGAAGCCATTTTGCCTCCCTGCATCGTGGCCATATTGACAGAAATGAAAGGAGCAAAGTACCTCACATCTTTTCACTTTTTATCTAAAGAGTAAATTGATCTGGAAACGGTGGTCATATTCTGTTACACGTTGTGAACACGGACACTTGTCGTGAACCCTAGTATGAAATGGTCAGTTAGTTTGTAATTTATTCACAGTGTGTTAGGGTTAAGGACGGATGGTCGTTGTAGAATAGGTGAGGTTGTAGTGTACTGAAATCTAAGTTTTAATTAAGCTGCAGCTCAGTTAAAGTTTTAATACAGTTTAACAATTTAGCAGCCACTGTAAAGCTCACTAAAGCAACTTGACCCGTCTTACCCACTTATATTGTTAGGATGAAACATCGGTTTAAAAGAAAGGCCACTGTCGTCTTTCTATCGCTCGCTCTGTTCTTATAAAATTGTTGACAATTTCAACATTGACAATTTCCACAAATGTTTACTACTGTATTCATTCTTTCTTTGGAAGTGTACACTACTCTTCAAAAGTTTGGTGTCACTTTCCCTAAAATACTTGAAATTAATTTGAATACGAAATATAGCTAAATGAATAGGTAATATAGTCATTGACAAGGTTAGAAAAAAATATTTTGAATTAAATAATACTTCTGTCCTTCAAACGTTGCTTTTGTCAAAGAATCCTGCACTTGCAGCAATAATAGCCTTGCAGACTTTCAGCATTCTAGTTGTCAATTTGTTGCATTCATCTGAAGAGATTTAACCCTATGCTTCCTTAAGCACTTCCCACAAGTTGGACCTGGTTTGATGGGCACTTCTTACGTACCATACGTCAAGCTGGTTCCACAACAGCTCAACAGGGTTAAGATTCAGTGACTCTTCTGGCCAGTCCATTATAGACAGAATACCAGCTGAATGCTTCTTCCATAAATAGTTCTTGCATAGTTTGGCACTGGGCTTTGGGTCGTTGTCCTGTTTTAGGAAGAAATTGGCTCCAATCAAGGGTCGTCGACCAGGTATGGCATTGCAAAATGCAGTGATAGTCTTCCTTCGTCAAGATCCTTTTTACTCTGTACATATCTCCCAGGTTACTGCCACCGGAGCACCCCCAGACCATCACATTGATCACATTCTGGTTAAAGTCAGTTTGCACTGTTTTGTGATGGGCGTAGTTCACAGATTTTTTTAAAAGATCTTCAGTTTCTTGGCCTCTATCATTTCATTCTCCAATCATCAGCATCCATTTCTTAAAACAAGAATAGTCTGACGAGTATCAGAACAAAGTTTTTTTTTTCTGGCCAATTTCAGCCTGTAATCAAACCCACAATTGCTGATGATCCAGATACTAAACTAGTCTAAAGAAGAACCATTGTATTGCTTCCCCTAATCAGCACAACCGTTTTTAGCTGAGCTAAAATTATTACAAAAGTGTTTCTAATGATCAATTAGCCTTTTAAAACTTGGATTAGCAAACATATCATCCCATTGGAATACAGGACTAATGGTTGCTGATAATGGTTCTCTTTACGCATAGATATTCCATTAAAGATCAGCCTTTTTCATTTATAGTAGTCATCTACAACATTGACAATGTCTTCACAGAATTTATGATCAGTTTTATGGCCAACATTTTTTACTTTCTTTCAAAAACACGGACGTATCCAAGTTACCACAACATTTATACAGTAGTGTATATGTTCTCAGATTTAAGTTTTTTGTCATCCATTATATGCTGGAGAGTTATTTCCTCTGAAAAAACAACAACCCCAGCTTAATCAGATGCAAGTGTTTTAAGACCCTTCACTTTTAAATTATTTTCCCTTAAGACTTTTAAATTTTTGGGTCCGGCCAGTTTCCTGATTTTTAATCTTCAAAAAAAGCCCCCACTGTTCTCAAGTCAAAGAGGATTAGATGTGGTTGGCTCTGATCCCCCAGCTAAATGGTGCTGTGCAGAAGGGGTTTATAGGCTGCCTGGCACCAAATCACATCTCTCAGCTGAACCCACCCTGAGTGTAGAGCCCAGCTCAGAACCCACTCCAAATACCTCTGCAGAATTTAGACACAGACAGCCGTGCTCACCCAACTCTAGGCAACAGCAGTGACTAAACAGTGTTTCCCCCGGGGTTGTTTTCATCAACGCTGGCAACAGTAGCTGTTCCCATAGAAATGGTGGGATTTTTTTTGTGGGCAAATGATGATTCACGTTTATAACCAAAACTTCCTTTTTATTATAAATCCTTCCACTATTGGCAACACAGTGATAACTAAAAGTTTAAAAGTGATACCTACTAGGTCATTTGAGATGATAGCTTCAGTGCTGTTAGGAAGGGAAGACCGTGTTGCTCCAAGTCTGTCAGCCGAGGTTCAACAATACAGCAGATACCAGGGTGGCTTGGTAACTGTAGGTACGAATTTCTGCTTCTGGTTATTAAGGTACAATGAATAAAAATATAAACGCAGTATTCAGTATTGGGTGTTAAGTAACTTAATAATAAAAAGGATTTCTTTAGTCTAGTTCCTTTAACTTGATATTAGGTTTTGGTTTTAAATCTGAAAAATAAGAGATTCAGAAAAGGGACAAATACTTATACTTATGTCGCAGTAATGCTCAATCAAACGTTATTAGGTTGCTGCTAGTAAACTACAATTTGAAGTTGTATGGTAATAATAGGGCTACATAATGGTACCTTAACATTTTCAACCAACACAATTGTGGTTTTGTGGGAAACCACAGAATGAGACAAATCTGGATATAACTGCCTAAATGTTTATTCACTCTACAGTTGTGTGCTGGGAAGCAGTTGTATACCATTGTATATGGCTGTCTTAATGAGGATCATATTTTATTGAGAGAGAGGAAACATCTGGTGGGGTACAAATGTCTATTGTCTTCAGGCTGGCAGACGTCTCCTTCAGCAACAATGTTCATTACTCACCTCTCAGCACAACGGTGGTGTGCAGAAGGGCACTTCTGAGCGCACTAAGCGCTAAACCGATGCTGGATAGATGAACCTAATGTGATGGTAAACAACTTATTGTGGCCATGCTAATGCTTATGCTATGTCTTTATTTCAAATCAACACAAATGCGTTTTTTGTGGGTTTGTGGGAAGTGATACCCTCTAGATACCATATGAAATGGCCTGGAACATGTATAGAGCGCAGATATGACTGGGGCTATTCATTTACTGCTCAACAAACAAGACTCCTCCTACTGAATCTCTCTGGACCTATTGCTTAATTTTATTTCACAAATCTTCGTTTGTCTAGAAAAGTGCATCTGACTTTCCAGACTGAGTGTGTCTGACTTACTGACTTGCGATGCGTTGTGTTTTGGTCATTCGGCCAGGTTTTTTAGGAGCCATTTTTGAGAATTCTACCTTACAAAAGCAGAACCTACCTTACTATTGACCTCCACCTTTGAACCAAGGATCATTGGTCAGGCTGTAAAACTGAGGGAGAATGATGACCAAATAGCATATACTGTTTTCAGTTGATGTCACACTGACAGCCGGCAGAAATGTTGGATGCGTCATTAGGTATGGACTAGCTCAAGTCAATTATGACCAGAAGCAAAGTTGTTTTCCATTATACATTTAAATAATAGGCACTTGTTGTTCCATTGAAAGGAAGCTATCCATATTTTCTGAGCCCTGTTGTCTCAAAGCGAAACATCATTTACAGGTTCTTAAAATGGACGGATAACAGTGGATAACACTCATTGTTTGTGTTGTTTGGTTTTCCACAAATACATGGAAATGCTGAAAGAGAACCTACCTCAACCTAAAGCTTGGGAGGAAATTCATTTTTGAGTGGAACAATGATTCCATGTCCAAAACAGTTTGTGGTCCTCAAGTGTCATCCCAACAACCTGGAGTTCATCAGCCAAAAATGATTGGCCAAAATCACACCACACTAAGGGCAGGTTCATGCTTGGATGAAGAGCTGGTACATACTTACATATCCAACACCCACAATGTTCAATTATGGGTGCAGGCAACAAATTCATGTTTTTTTTTTCTGAACATAAAACTATTAGCACCTAAAAATATTTGACTTTTCGGTTTCAGTGATTTAAAATAAAATATCAAGCAAAATGTAAATGTATTATGTCTAATTTAGTCAAATGTGAGATACGGCATTGTCTCTCTGTCTGGCGCTACTGGCCTAGGACATGTGTACTAAAACATGTGTTTGCTTGGTTATAGGATTTGATGCTTGAAATATTTACTACACATTTGTAAATTATATTCTTTGTTCTACACCATCTGTATGCTTTTCTCCCATAATTATGATGAAGCCATAGAATTGTTCCATTATGTTCCATTAACATGATTTAGGTTATGTTTGTGACGGATGTTTGTGACTTCTCTGGTAGTTGATAATCCACTAAGATTTTGATTTCACATTTATTTCATGTGATACTCTTTATTTTGTTTCCAAACTGCGTCTTGCTACCAAAACATGAGAGAGGCTCCTGTCTTATTGTCTCTTGTGCTTTTGAAGAAGACATGCACTGTAGGGAAAGGAATTGTTGACATATTGGCCAGGGTAATTTACCCATGAAAAATCTTAGCAATCTGTTCCTGTTTGTTCCAGTACTTTCCTCTGTGATCCGCAGCCTACAATACATTGTTATACTACACTATACACTCTTAAAGCAGCAATCAGCTGTGTTTCTGTAAAAAGCTCAGAGTTGGCCCTATTAAAGTGTATCTACTATCTAATTCATAGACGCAAACTGACCATCCATAAATTAATATGGTTGTTTCAATTCTCGGTTGAGGCCAAAAGTGCATTAATGTTATTGTTTTGTATACACATATTTGAGTAGATTTTATGTTTTGTGTAATGACGCTGTTTGCCTAAACAATTTTCTTTTATTCGTTGCTTATCATTAATTGTTTTCTCCTAGAATAGATGTAGTCACTGCGGATTGGCGCTTTAGACACAGGTTTGGCAACAGGCTGTTGAATAAAACAGACCAGAATCGGATCACACCCTTTTTCCTCGCAATGCCTTCTCCTCCAACACCTTTTAGACTGAATTAGTTTAGTCCATAACATTGTGCATGCTACAGATCTAGGAATTATTCATTATCCAGACATTGTAAGCTTTAAAACTGTGGTCCTCAGGAAATCTCACTCTTCGTAGTGTTTTTTGGCCTATTGGCCAAGGTAAATCTGAGATTACTGTACTGTAAACGTTTGTATCCACTTGGCCTGATCACGCAAAATTTGGTTATGCCACAGTGAACAGCTGTTTCCTGACTTGTTTTACTCCATGTACACAATATCCTCTACTTTTTGCTAGTGTCTTGGAGCAGAAGCTGATAGGGACTCTGTGTGTTTGCCTCCTCCTAGTTTGATCTGTTTAAAGCATTTTTCGAAGCAGTGAGCAGCGACCCAGAAAAATCGGGATTCTTTTTCAGCAAAGGAAAGAGAGCAAAGTGCTGTGGTTGGGATTAGAAGTCGGCAGACATGTTTGTTCTCAGTGAAGCGGAGCATGTGCTCTGATCATTGAAACTCCCCACCTGCTTTTGATATCATTGCGGTCACATTAGCGATCATGATACGATGGTTATTAACTGAACCGGTTAACCTTTGAGGCCCTGTAAACAGTGTTGTGGCTTGTTTCGGGCAGAATAATGAGCTCTTCATTCACAGGCGCGAACACTCATTGACCCCGGCCCCCATGCACGCACGGCCGTGCTGACACGCTGTGGGTCTTCGGTGCTGGTGCTCTGTCTCTTTAAATAGCTTACGGCCTCCTTTCCTGGCATTGGAGTTACGAGTAGAACCATGTTATATGGGGCCAGAGGGAAGGAGGGTGAGATGGAGAGGGAGTGGAGTCGTCATGCTCGCCTGTCACTGTGCATCCATCACCGCTACCGGAACATGCTCCTAGAATACAGCATGTTTTTTCCTCTTCCTGCTCTCTTTCTCGCTCTCTCTCTCTTTCTCGCTCCCTCTCCCTTTTGTTTTGGAGAACTCAGACCTAATTCTTTGTAACGAGCGCTTTAACAGGACCCGTGGGCCGGTGGGAGAGAAGGGGAAACAGAGGGAGGTGCCGGGATGGAGGAATGGGGCGAGAGCAGGGGCCGAGTCAGTGGAGACGTGGAGCCGGTTATCGTAGGGGTGGAGTTGGATAAGCATTAGGGCTTTTCTTTGCCCTCTGTTGGTGTCTTTGACAAGGCCCCCTGCTTCCTGTGCTACTGATCACACGGGCAATGCTGGCATGAGTGATAACAGCCCCGTTTGGGTTCACGGTGTGTTTCCCCTTTGCTGGTTTCCATATGTGGCCCCCCAAATTTCTCCCTATTCTCTGCATAATTTAGTGCACTAGTTTTGGAGAGGGTCCACAGAACCTCTTTTGGTAAAATGCGGCGCGCTATGTAGCTAATATGGTCCAATAGGGACAGAGTATTTGACTTTGTAGGGTAGCGAAAGTAAAGGAACCTGTTGCCAGGTTAGCCAGCCAGCCGTCGTTATGTTCAGCAGCAAACTTCATAATCTTTACTGGATTGAGGTTTGTTTAGGCCTCCATTCAAACCACTGAAAGCAAGGACAGGACAACAGAATCATGAATCCCTTTGCCTAATGCAGGAGACCCTGCTTAACTTTGCCATTGTGGTCTGATACCATAACATTGAGACTGAACATTATATATCACCATGGAGGGCTGGTTATTATATTATATATAATAA
The DNA here is from genome assembly GCA_016801125.1 of Novumbra hubbsi. NCBI lineage: Eukaryota > Metazoa > Chordata > Actinopteri > Esociformes > Umbridae > Novumbra > Novumbra hubbsi. Next base: position 40,484 of record JACXGK010001066.1, on the reverse strand, counting down.
GCCACACAGCTAAACATTACACACCATAAGAAAGTGATGTGCACATGGATAAACATGGGAAGGCAAAAGACATAGGAACAAGTATTGAACATGTTAACTGAATTTATTTAATACTTTGTGGAGAAGCCTGTGTGTGCAATGACTACTTCCAGATGCTTCTTATATGAAGAAGGTAATCTCTCACAGTGTTCATGTTGGATTTTGGTCCATTCTTCCACAGTCTCTAGAACTTGAAGACTTCTGGGGTCCTACTGGTGAATGCTGATCTTCAGTTCTTTCCAGAAATGTTCACTTTGTTTTATGTCTGGTAATTGACTGGGCCATTCCAACTGGAACCAGTTGAGATTCTCCTTTGCAGTATGTTTTGGATTGTAGTCCCTCTGGAAAGTCCACCCGCATTTCCTGGTACATGGCTCCGGTCTTCTTTCCCTTGATGATTTGAATTGCAGCTGCACCATGAGAATAGAATCTCCCACCGCCAAACTTTACTGTATTTTCAGGGTCATATGCCGAGCCGTTTCTCGTTCAACCTTGGTGTGTTGTGAAATTTCTATATTTGTCTCATCTGACCGTACTACATTCTTGTACAAAATTGTACAGGCTTCTCTAAATTTTGTATAGCAAACTTCAAAAAAGCTTCAAAATGCCATTTCTGCTGTAGTGATGTCTTCCAAAGTAACTGTGCTTGGAGACTGTGGTGGTGGAGTGCGTTGCCTATAGTTTTCTTTGGGACAACTATGCTTGCTGTTTCCAGGTCTTTCTGGTGCTTTTTACTCACGTCCTTGCTCAGGAGTAACCTTCTGACTGCCCAGTCGGTAGTAATCTTGTGAGGAGCTCTTGTGGGTGGCCGGTTGATGATGGAATAATGTTGGTGGTGCTTATAGGAAGATTTAGGCATTGACAATTGTTTTGTGGCTCACTAATCTTTTTGCGAAGGTCTTGGAAGAGCTCTTTGCCTCTGCCCTTCATGGGATGTTTCTTGCGTGACATCCTGGTATCAAACAATGTGTTTCCTTGCATTTATAGGTAGCTGACCCTTTGTCAAAGAGTGGAACCTGCCAACATGAACTAACCCTGCTGATTCTAATTACCACAGGTAGATTACCTAATTAGTGGAATCGTCTGGTTTAGTTATTTTTCTTCCTGTGTCATTTCTTTTTATTTCATGGACATTATTATTTCTTTAGCTGTGTGGCTTTATTGAGGTATCAGTGTTTGGTCTGAATGTGTATTCATGCGAATACCTGCATTGGACAAACATTAAACTTTTTTTTTTGTGTTGACCTTCCCCCCTGTGTGCTTGGACCTATTTACACTAAAGGAATATTGAATGGCTGCCAAGGCAAAATAGTTTGCTCAGATGGCACATGAACAGCCTCCCCTTAATTCATCCTCTCAACCGTCTGTTCTCATGCATGACCAGTGGGCTCGTTCATTGACCCAGGAAGCTCCCCCAATGTTACCCCACTCCCTTTAAAGCACACTACGTTTGAGCAGATGCTTGGGTCAACATTAGTGATCATGTAGGTAATAGTTTGCGGTTTAGTTTTCAGCCCTGCTTTATGGGATCCAGAACAGATATTGAAGTTACTTTTGGCCGTTAAGACCCTGCGATTGTTCACCCTGGATGTTACATCACGTCTCTGTGCAAAGTGGGACGAAACACGTTCACCCCATTGGCCACTGTGGTAGCTACAACAGTCTATTAACAAAGACCAATGGTTGTAATAAAATACAATTGAATAAGCAGGGGAAGGGGAGGCCACAAAATACTTTTTAAAACACTTCAAATCTCCAGGGCACTTTTGTATAGAATATTCTCAGTGTCTTATGTATAGTTATAGACCCTTTCCTCATAATGTTGTACTTTTCCGGTTTAGAAACAATATCCCAAATATACATGCATACATACATAATAAACACACTCAAGAAACGAAACCTAAACTACCTTGTGTGTCAACGGCAGACTTCAGACATGCCAAAAGGGTTTGTCTGATGACCTGATGTGATGTCTTTGGCTTATGTGTACAATAAAAAGATCTGTCCCCCAAACTTGTTGTGTCATACTTTATTGACAAGGCTTTAGTTAAGTTAATCAGGTGATAAGTCTAAAGTAGACTCAGGGGAGTGTGCAAGATGTTCTGTTTAGGTCAGATTAACACTAATAAAACGGTGATATGATTTGTCAACGATTCTTTATTGGCATCTTTCATACAGCATGTTACTGTTCTAGATCTGTGTATTTGAGATGTCATGTAAGCTGTCTTCAGCGCATTTTGACTAGACGACCTGTTGAGAAGGATGCTGTGTGCTTAAATCCTATCAACTTGTCGTGTAAAACACATGGATATCATGGATTGGTGGTAATTTGAGGTTATAAGGCACAGCACGTTTCTACATGCAGAGGAGCCCTACTGAGAAGTCAAGTACATGCTTTATGCAGGATATCCGTTCCGGCGTGTCTCTACATTACACAAACTCACATGTAACATTGGGGTGATGTGTTGTTCTGCAGTGCAGCAACGTGTCTAAATAGGTTTTAGACACAAGTTGTACTTTATACAGGCTAGCCAGACATCCTGTTATCACTTGCTGAAAGGGTTACTCTTTTTTTTTTCTTTTCTCATCAGCTTTTTTTATCCTTTATTTAACCAGAGAGATCATGTTTACAAGTGAGCTTGGGCCAAGATTGCGGTGTAGATAATTAACAAAACATGAAACACAGAATAAAACTCAAGTTTAAAAATGTTGGGCGGGATTCGCAGACACTGATTAAGTCTAGGCAAGGATAAAAACATCAAGTTCGGTAGAATGCCATTGGGCTTGATTTTCTCGTCCTAGCCCGGGCTTAATGTGTCAACGAAATGTTATCTGTGTCAACGAAATGTTATGTTCTTAGGAGAGTTTTTCAAGATGGTTTGAAGTTATGTGCAATTTCAGTGTCGCTTCACAGCTTCCTACTAATTGATAAAAGCTATAGTGATTTGGGAGGTGTTGTATTTGTTAAATATATATATATATATATATATATATATATGTTTGTATATCTAAGAGCACCTGAATAGAATGTTTTTTCTGGTTTGGAACGAAAAACAAGACTTGTGTTTATGCTTTTTAGTAAGTTGTTAAAGTAATTAAAGTTATATGTAGTGTTGATCGGGCTTTTAGTTGCTTGCAAACTTTGTTGGTTATCTTGACTTTCGAGTTAGTCATTATTGAAGAATGTAATTCATTGATTAGACTTTCTTCCCAAAGAGCTTTGACTAGTGAAGGGGGAAAGATCATTCACTATTGATGTGACTATGATGTGATTGCCTCAGTGGGTGATGAACCTCAAACAATTTGTGCCAGAATGTTCACCACACATCAGCATAGAGGAGAGAAGTGGTATATACCAATTACAAATGACCACGATGGAAGTTTGTCCATGTGAGAATTTAGCCATGATGCCAAGTTAAACAACCCCAACTATGATTAACTCCTTTTTTGTCTTCACACAAGGACATTTAATGACCCATGCAAAAGTGGACATCCTTTGTAGGGCAATGTCCCCATTACTGCCCTGGGATATTGGAATTTGATCTGAAACCAGAGGAAAGAGCCCCCTAGTGGCCCTTCAACACCACAGTAGCATGTATTAATGTGTGGATTATATTAACCATTCCCCAATCTAATTTTCTTTTCAACTGTCTTATCTTCCTCATCCATCCTCCATTCCTATCCGACAAAACCTCCGATCTCTCTACCTCTCACCCCCCACTCCTGCCTCGTTACCTGTCCCTCCTTCCCTCTAGCTTGGGTGGGGGCCCTGGCAATGGGCATGATCTTCTTCTGCTCCCCGGTGGTCTCCATGTTCACCGATCACTTCGGCTGCAGGAAGACAGCAGTGGGCGGAGCCACCGTGGCCTTTATCGGACTCCTCAGCAGCGCCTTTGCAACGTAAGAAGATCTTCAGTTCTAGAACCTCCCTACAACTTTTCAAACGTTCTAGAATCCTTACAACATTCCGCCCCTTCGAAAACTACTAAAGGTCTCAAAACTACTCAAGACATACTCAAGAAGGTGTACCCCTCAGTCAGTTATTACAGAAGGAGGGCAGTACATAAACTGAGTTGGTGTACATTCAATCTGTGCTGTGATTTGTTGAAACTCTCTAATCAAACTGACTGTAAATGATAAATATGAGGAAGCCATTGATTGTGGTTGTACCCACTATTGGTTCAAACCTAGTTCAGACCCAACCCTACATCTGACTATCAACAGGACATTTGGATCAAGGTAACAAGTAGTTTTGAATAACAATCTCCATGATAAATTGTAGCAAGGTGATGTTGCAATTCATTTTTTAAAATCCACACTCTATTAACAGAGTCAACTTTCACTTGTCATAATTATCTGCAAGATAGACTTGTTTTTTCAAATATATATATATATATATATATATATTTATCTAGCTCTCTGCTTGGATAGCTAGCTACAGTCATGTTAAAAAGTAAGAAATGTATTATATATATGTGGACAGGCTAAATTCCAACCACATTCACAGGTTAAGGTAACCAGTTCACACAAACCTAACCCAATCACACAAAAATATTGAAACCATTTATGTAAATAAAATTAACGGATAAGCAATTGTATTATATGGTCTGGTTTGTCTTAACCACATGGGTTTGTGGTTACACATTATGCCCAGATCAAATGCGGTGTAAATATGATTTGTGGCTGCCTCAGGACCTGGCCAACTTGACATCAACTATCAATTCCATATTATACCAAAGAATTGTTATGGTGAATGTGAGGCCACCTGTCAAAAATAAGAAGCTGAATTGAACATGGATATAAAACACGCAAGCAAAGCAACAACTGAATTGCTCAAAAATATTTTTTCATTTGTTGAATTAGAATACCATTATCTGCCAATATTGTACTAACGTTTTTGCAGTATGTTCTGCCTATGTTTACAATGACATATTGTTCAATCAACTGCCTGAAATAACACAAAAACTGTACTATGATTGGCTAAATGTATCTGTCCCCTTGCAACACTTAGCTAAAACGTTGACGTTGTGAAACGTGGTAGCTCCAGACGACAGCACGAGACCTTCTAATACTAGACATTTCAGATCAACCAAGCAGCATTCTAAAACCATTGCATCTCATCATATATCTTAAATGGCGTTCCGTGTATCCGTATTTTCTATGAGCTAGAGTATTTTAGTAAACCTCACATATGAGCAAAGGATTTAGGAGCATCAGGATTTGGATAAATTTTCTGCATTACTTGTCATGGCAAGGTTTTATAGTTTGATTCCCACAAGTTGCCCGTATGACAACCTGTATTAGAACATCTGCTAAAGTACTACGTGGGTAGTATTTCTACATGGGTAGCTGGGAACAGTTCTGTGATATCACCTACCATTGGACCCATTTTAATTTATTTCCATATATGTTTCAAATAGTGTTTACCTTACATCCCCTGACCAGGTCACTCAGCCTGCGGTATTTCACCTATGGGATCCTGTTTGGCTGCGGCTCGTCCTTTGCCTTCCAGCCCTCCCTGGTGATCCTCGGACACTACTTTCGGCGACGGCTGGGGCTGGCCAATGGAGTGGTGACGGCCGGCAGCAGCCTGTTCTCCATGGGCCTTCCCGTGCTGCTCACCAAGGTGGCAGAACCACTGGGCCTTAGAAGAACCTTCCAGATACTCAGCCTCTTCATGCTGGTCCAGGCCCTGCTGGCCCTGACCTTCAGGCCCCTGCTGCCCCATGGAACCCCAATGGGACCACCAGGGCCGGATGGGTCCACAGCCCAGCTGGGGGCCACTCCCCGGGGTGGCCCCTGCAACAGGGGCCTTGCTCAGGTCCGGAAGGCCTTTAACCTGCGGGTGTTTCATAATGTCACCTACCGGGTGTGGGCGTTTGGGGTGGCCACGGCTGTGCTGGGTTACTTCGTGCCCTATATCCACTTGGTAAGGACTTGTGGATCTTCGAGATTGGCTGTTATTTCTTCTATGTTGTGTTATGGAAAATGTTTCCGATTTTTTTTTTTACTGAGGCATTTGCTCTGCAGAAGGATTTACAATGTACAATTGCCCGATGATCATTTAGAAGGTTGCCGTGCTTTGTTTCCGAGTTATTTCTCAGAAAAATGATCTTGCCTGTACTGTTTTTATTGTTCCCATGATTTCCGTGTTGCTATTTGAAAAAAACTATACTTCACTGCCACAAATTCATCTGGATTCAGAGTTGTAGTAAGTCAATGTATTGGTTAAGTTGTGTAATATTTGGTCAGACATGTAGATGAGAGCACCATCTAACACCTGGTCACAACAGTGTGTTATGTGAACACTGCCGAAAGATGGGAGAAAAGAGATGGAAAGAGTGAGACGAAGGAAGAGGGAGTAAACGAGGGAGAAGAATGTGTCTGGTAGATGTGTAGCGTGAAGTTGTAAAGTTCTCGCTACAGATGTCAGATGTTTAGGCATAGCTTCCCCACTGCCTGTCCTGTTTTCTCAGGCCCCAGAGCAAGGCCCGAATGTAAACAAAGCCACCGGCTTTTGTTGTGCAAGCTCCATGCTGCTAAACGGACTCAGGAAGCTCTTTGCTTTAGGTCAGCCCTTACCATGGTATCCTATGGCCCTTGATGTTGTTGTGCCGCCATGTTGTGCAGTATCAAAGCAGAGGAAATATTTCACGTGAACTTGAGAGGGAGGTGGGAGCTTCTGGTTTCGGACGGGACATCAGAGGGTTTAGGGTTTTGAATCAGGTTTTGGGCGAGAAGGAGGGAGAGAAGAGAGGGGAAATCGCTTGGCTATGAGTCCCATCTGTCCCGTCTTGCTTCACTGCTGGGAGTTCTCAAGAGAAAACATTTCTTAGTGTAATGGCCATGTCTCATTTTCCCATTGAATTCCCCTAACAAAGAATACTATTGTTATTAGTGTTTTGTAGGTAGGGATATTTCAAGGTTTTTAACTTGGTAACACCATCATGATGAGATTTTAACAGTGTAATACTACACCTTTTGAGGGATTATTCAGTGTTTTGCTTGGAGGTTTTCCTTGGCTATTTTCTTTGGCCGCTTCCAACTTCTCAGGGTGTGTGTTTGTATGTGTTTCCGTGGGGGGGTTGGGTTAAAAGCAACAAGACACATCTCTGTCGTCTGAAAACAAAAATGAACAATAAAGTGTTATTATTTCACCAGATGAACTTTGTGAAAGAGCAGTTCAAGGAGCCTCAGAAAGAGTGGGTCTTGTTGGTGTGTATAGGAGCCTCATCTGGCGTGGGACGCCTGCTCTTCGGGAAAGTAGGAGACCTCATTTCTGGAGCCAAGAAGATCTGGATGCAGGTGAGACAATCCTCATACACCCGGGAGAAAAACTATTGGACATTTCAGTATTGGACATTGGCTGAGGTCCTCAAGCATCTGTTAATGCCCCCAAAAATGCATACCTAAACAGTAAGCTGTCCAATTGTTTGTGTTTAAACACTTTCTTTTACTTCATGCAGTCAAGCCGTCAAGAGGCATTCACAATCTTTCCTGGTTGCGGCCACGACTAAAGTTCATTTTAAAAGCATCAAGGAATGTCCATGTCCGGCCATCGCAAATGAAAATTCAGTCACATATGACAAATCCAATAATACGGGGCTTTGAGTTGTCAGTGTGTGAACTCTGCAGAGTGATAAGTCCATTCACTGGTGGCTAGTTCTGCATGCTTTTGCCATTGCTGACTCAACCAGTCATTGGAAAGATTAGTTGTTTTTCCTGAACGACTCAAAGTTAAAAGCCAGTAAATATCAAACTTTGAGTCACTAGCCATAAGGAATAGTGCACAAGGAAAATGTTAGTCTGAATAGATGCGTGCGTTACTCAAGGCCACCCGAATTGTGGAACGCTTGTAATGAACGCGTCAGCTCATTTGCATATGAGGCCGTGCAGCATTTACGTTGTCATGACACTCTCCCGGCCCTTGTCTTCCCCAGACGGCGTCCTTCATGGTGCTTGGGCTGATGTCTATCATGATCCCCCAGTGCACCGCGTTCCAAGGCCTGATCGTGGTCTGCGTGTTTCTGGGCCTCTGCGATGGCTGCTTCATTACCATCATGGCGCCCATAGCCTTCGAACTCGTGGGTCCCATGCAGGCCTCACAGGCTATCGGCTACCTGCTGGGACTCATGGCCCTGCCCATGACCGCCGGACCCCCCATCGCCGGTGAGTACCGGCGGCCCAACGCGTCGCCAATCACAGACCTCAAGGCGTCGTTGACGTGCCACAGCTGATTTCGTTAGTAAGGTAAGATGGAAAGGAGAGACTTCACGTCGACTGCATATGACAGGCAGGTGGCGCCAAGTGTGACCTCACCACTGGAGTAAACCCATTGGCTGGTTGGGGGCAGAGACCCTCCCACAGGATCTTCCCTACTAGAATGGTGAAGTCTGAAGATGTGAAGGCTTGTAGGAGCAGCGTCATGTGAGACATTTTACGATAGCCGCATTCCTTGGGGAGTTATAAGCAGGGTTGACCGGGGATCGCTTTTCCCCATGTTTATCATGACTATCAACACAGCAGTTGAGCTGTCGTGTCCCAGCGACGTGATTATGTAGTTGCATACTCACAGGATTCCTAGCCAGAGGATTTTAGTTTATATATTGGGAGTTTATATACAACCCTGTTTCCAAAGCATTTGGGACTCTGCGTGAAATGCCAATAAATGCATAATGCGGTGAAGTGAAAATGTATCCTGCTATTTCATTTAAATAATGACAAAGACAAGCTTTCAAGTGTTGAAACTAAGTAGTGTTTTAAAAAAAATACATACCCATTTTGAATTTGATGTCTGCACCACACCTTGAAACACTTGGGCCGGTAGCATGTATACCACTGTGTTGCATCACCTCTTTTTTGAACAATCTGTAAGCGTTCGGGAACTGGGGGGGACCCAAAGATCACAACATGCTTTCAGCAGGGAGCCTGGTGAATAAAGCATCTGACCAGTAACTGAACGTTTGCTAGATAACATCCCTGAGCAGGCGAGGTGAGAGTCTATCATTCTGTTTCCGAGCAAGGCGGTCCACCCAAATTACTCCCGGGGTTTTGCTGTTAATTAGAATGTTTTCTCAGTCTAATTACCCGGTAAAACATGGTAAAAACAAACTGACAGCCAGATGGGCCCGGTGTGTAAACAGGTTTTTAGGGGACTCCTATATTGGAGGCATCATGTCAGGCAAGCTCTATCAAGCGCACCTAAAGTAATGAAAGATTCAGCATCTTATTTCAAGGCCAGTCTGTTTCCTTCTCAGAGCGTCAGTGTTTCAGCCTTGACTTTGCGTCCTGTCGGGCCACACTGAATGTATCTTTCACTGCTTCATTCCAGATGATGAGTCCACCTCGTTTACCGGCCTTATTGGCAGTGGCGCTTGGCTCCTGACTAAATATCTCGGCCGGTGTTGCGTATCACCTTGGGTACAACATGGACTCACTCTACTGACAAAGATCCTAACTGAAATGTTCCCAAATGTTTCGGTACCTATGGCCACTCTTAACAAAAACGCCACGACCAGATCAAGCACCTAAAACCCCCGAAGCACATTGGAGCAGACACGTGAAGTTTCTCCCCTCCGTCTTCATCCAGCGATTCATTTTGCGGACGAGACACTAATTCAGTCCAATAGTGCTTCTATCTTGACGGCACATGTCGTTATTCCTTTGGCTGCATTCGACTCATTTCTCCTCCTCCCTTTGCTTTTCTCCCCCCTCGTCAGGGCTCCTTCATGACTACTTTGGGGATTACCACATGGCCTTCTATCTGGCGGGGGTCCCCCCTATTGTGGGGGGCATGGTGCTGTTCTTAGTGCCCCTAATACACCGGCGACAGCAGAGGACCCAGGGGGGGCAGAGTGGAGGGGCAGAGCATCACATGTTGCCCCCCGCGACGAGCCCCAAGGACTGTTCTAACGGAGACATGTTGCCCGGATACAGCGACGTAGAAACACACATCTGAGTAGCACTACACAAAGGTACGAGTGGGGAGATGTGCTTAGGTACTTTGTATACACACACACACACACACAAAAATCAGTGGTTGGAACGGCAGACATCTCATGTTTTTCTTATGTTTTTTCCCACCTGTTAGGGATTCAATTCACCAGCACCTGAGATCAGTCAATCTTTGAACCCTGCCCCCCATGCTCCGCCCCCAAACCACAGACCAGCTACCTGCTGATGGACCTTTGACCTCTGACACTGTTTCTATTGGAATTGACCCCTCCTCTCCCGACACTAGAGTTCCTCATAGTACCAGTAGAGGGCAAGGAGGTTTTGCTTTCCTAATGAGAGGAGGCGTCACTGTCCGACATCCTCCAATGGAGAGAGAGAAAAGGTGCATTATAATCGGATCTGGGCAATAAGCAAAAAGTGTTAAATCTCCCTGACGAGGGATTTAGGGTTTAAATGTGAATGCACATTGTAGTCACCTGAATCATTTTTTTATCATTCTATTTCGGAATATGTAAATTATTTAATTTTCATTCGTAGATTCTTAAATGAGAGATTGTTAAGGAAGAGAAAAAGTTAAACAATAATTGAAAGGAGTACTTTTTACTTCTGTCTAGATAAGAAGCATTTTACACTTTTTTTTTATGTTACATGTTTTTCTGTAGGTGATTATATATGTCAAAGACATTAATGATTTCCGTTACGACATTGTCTTGCAATGCAATGTCTTGGATTATGTTTATTGTAGGTTAATGAAGCCACTACACTAGTATCTGTTTCATTTATTGCGTTATACTAAATGTATCAATTGCATTTCTATTTGGAAAAGCCACAAAATGTAAATCACCTTATCCAGATAAAACTTACATATGCAGTTTTTCAATCCTACCTGTGCCATTGCTGATAGAATGATTGGGCCAGATCGTACAGAGCAGATTTGTTACTTATGACTTAAATCAATCTGTAATTTATTACTTAAATCAATCTGTAACTTATGACTTAAATCAATCTGTAATTTATGACTTAAATCAATTTTGTCCTTATCACTTTTCTGTTATTGATTCATTCAATATGATTTTTTTCATACACAATTCTGGATAAGTAAATCCTTCCTGAAATGTTTGCCAAATAAGAAGTTAGTATGCATATATGTTTGTTTTATTGTTTAGCATATGTTTTATGATTTTTTTCTTTTTTGCAAAAGTTTTTATTACCATCTGTTTAAAATGGCATTTGGATCTTGTTATTCCTATAGGGATTAATCAGAATTGTTCTTTTCAGTCTAATCTCTGATTAGTTCTGCATTGCTGTCCATGCGTGAATACATGACTACTGTAAGAGAACATTCTTCTCACGTAAAATGTGGGAATTAATGAAAGTTATGAGTTGCATGATTTTCAGTCATGGTCAGTCAAGAGTTGAGACTGACATCCCAACGGTCTGTCTATGGATGCTAACGAGGCTAATTCATTATCCACTGGTCAGAAGCAACCAGTAGTTGAGAGTATAGCTTGACATATCACCTTTAGTCTGCTGCTTCTTCGGGGACAAACACTCTTAATCTATATCAAGGGCATTGAACTTCATTTTGAATGGGAAAGTGTTTTTTGCCGTGTGCATGTTGTGTTTGGGCATCGGTTCACACACCAGACATTTATAGACATCCCTCGTTGTTTGACCCCTCCTCCGTCTGATCCTTATTGGTCAACATCAAAACCAATGGTAATGTTTTGATAATTGGGCTGCTTTTCTACCTTCAGATGACATCCCTGTACCGATTGTTGGGTTCATACATGTCACATTAATAATAACCAGAAATTGCCTCATGGAGTTTTTCACTCAAGCAGTAAAAATAGAATGCAGTTGCTGTTGCGTTTCATAAACGTTAACTGGACCGCTTTCCTTCTGAAGATTACGTATTCTGAAGGGGACAGGAGATGACCACATTCCCTTTCGGTGCCATGAATAAGGTCATAGGTCAAATGTAGGGCATGGTAGAGTGATATGGGGAGTCAACAAATACCACAATACCTCAGTCATCTCGTTAAATGTGCTGGCATTCTTCGAATCATTTCATTATACTTCATATATTGTTTTGTTTATTATCGTTCTTAGCTAAAGAGGCACAGAGCTTTAACAATAAGCATACATTTGTCGTGTTGTAATGCCTAGTATTGCATTCAGTCTTCAGCCTTTATCAATACTTTGTTGCTTTAGTATTTGTTGCTTTATTAAATATGATCAGACGCATAATGTATAACAATTCAAATGAAGGAGGGAACTGCTATAGTTTTTTAGTGTGTTTCTTTCAGCTCCGTGTGTGTGTGTGTGTGTGTGTGGGTGAGCTCACAGATTCGTTACATTTCCCTTCTTTGTGTGGCTGGGAGAAATCTTCGCGTTATTTTCCTTTGTTCTTGTCTAAATGCCTTTCCCATGACAGTTGAGTCACTGCCAGAGCGGTTCTGTTTCTAGCCTCCAGCATGGTGATTGATCCTACATACCATGACAGTTGAGTCACTGCCAGAGCGGTTCTGTTTCTAGCCTCCAGCATGGTGATTGATCCTACATACCATGACAGTTGAGTCACTGCCAGAGCGCTTCTGTTTCTAGCCTCCAGCATGGTGATTGATCCTACATACCATGACAGTTGATTCACTGCCAGAGCGGTTCTGTTTCTAGCCTCCAGCATGGTGATTGATCCTATATACCATGACAGTTGAGTCGCTGCCAGAGCGGTTCTGTTTCTAGCCTCCAGCATGGTGATTGATCCTACATACCATGACAGTTGAGTCACTGCCAGAGCTGTTCTGTTTCTAGCCTCCAGCATGGTGATTGATCGTGGTCTTCAGGTCATCTGTCACCTTATTAAGTAGCTCTGTACGTTCAGTTGATCCAGAGCCTCCACACTGATCCTAGTTCCCCAATAATGTAGCTGGTTGATCATAGAATACGACTAAACCATAATGAGGTCCGTTTGGCCCGGGATTCCATGTAATGCTTTTTCTGAGATGAGTGAATGATTGCAACACAGTGTTGTTTGCTTGCTTAGCCAGTGATCGGCTGACCAAAGGCATGTTGTCGATGCAGCCAATGTTGGGCCATCAGATACACTAGTGTCCAAATGGGCACATGCGCAGATTGCACCCTAAATCTACAGGCCATGTACCAGTTTAGGGAACATTGCAGTCTCTTTCTCTTTCTCTCTCTCTCTCTCTCTCTATATATATATATACAGCTTCCATTTAATTTGTGCTCGTATTGTTGGTATTTTAATTGAATAGCTTCCCAAATCCCTGTGACCTTTTGGGTGGGTTCAGTTTTTATTGTCACATGTTCATTTTTTCTGTCTCAGCCAGCTCAGTGTGTGTATGTGTTTGTTAAACAGGGCTGTACAATAAGGTCAAATAAATTCCGCTTTTTATTACATCCTTGGGTTTGCGTTTCCCAAATGTCCCAAACAGAGTGTGTTCCCTTTTTATTGGGCAGTGCACCTTTAGCGGTTTCACCCAGTCAATGACCTTGTGCTGCTCCCGTTGATGTTTTCCTAATGTCATGCATAATGTCTTCATCCCAACATTCGCCTATGATTTCCTAACCTTCTCCAGAACCTCAACTTCTCACATGCTTTCATTGTGTTTTGTCAAGAGGTATTATAACAGTCGGAGTGACAAGATGTACAATGACGAAGACTTATGCTGCTTGATGAGTGTCATTTCTTTTGAAGTTATTTTGGATCTGTACCAAAACTATTTGGTCATGTTTTCTATTAAACCTACAGTACATGTCTAATATAAGAGTGGGTTTGGGTTTTCTTTGGCTGGCTGAGTAAAGCCTTCCGCTTGTATTATTACTTGCCTTTGTATATAAATAATATCCAGTCAGTGCAGCGGTGTCTGTTGTCATATCTCACACACTTTGACACATTGGTAAATGTACATCCTACCGTGCTGTCAATGTTTGCTACCCCTTGAATGTCATATGTTCTTATGGACATGATTTAATATTAATGATGAGGGATTGGATCCTTATTACCTACACAGTGACCTACTTTAACCAGAGCCCTGTACCCTGGTCCAAAGTAGAGCATTATAGATGGTGATTTTTGAGGTGCATTCTTGATGTTCTGTGAGGTCTGACTCATCTGGAGAAAATGCACTGAGCGAGTGAGCACCTCTGACACACACACACACACACACATAGCCTGGTTTTACTATCCTTTATCCTAAATGTGACCTTAGTATTTCACTTTCAACATGTTCCTCAGCCTGGAGCTTAGAAAATGTGCAGGTTTTGTAAATATACAGCAATTTAAAACTTCAGCTAGCACATCGTGTTTTTGTTTTGATGGTGATTAAAGGTTATTAAACAAAATATGAGGACATGTGAGGACATGTGGTTCCGACAAGTGTATTTATATAAGCAACCACACAAAAGTTTAAGGCCAATCAGATCTAATCAACATGTCATACATATGCTGTATTGCAAGTTTGTCTTGGTGATTTAAAAGCTGGGCGCTAGGGGGAATGTTTAACACTGTTGCATTTACTGAACAACTCTTCACTCTTGAAAAAATGAAGTCCACGTTATTGTATCACCATGGTACACAGTGTTGAATTAACAATTATGTTAACAAGTCATGTCCAAACTTGCCCATATATGGGATGGCCACGCCTCAATGTAATCCAGACTCCATGTGAAATTGAGCTGCATGAACATAGCCACAATAAGAATTAGCCGTAAGAGTTGATTTTGGACATAAAAATAAATGTCTGCTGTTGTAAAATGAATATAGACAGTAGAATCATGTAAACTTTAGATGAGAAAATGACTAACTAAGTAAGATATTGTCACAACCATTAATTAAATACAATCAACAATTATTGGGGCATGATTATTACACTGTTTATGTGTTTTTGCATTTTTCCAATGGTTGACTTCTAATTTAAAGACAAACTGCTAATTCCGCTTGTGGCTATGGTTTATTGTGGCTACCTTCACACTGTTGTGATATGGTCTGACACTGAACAAAAAGCTTGCATGGTCTTTAAATTCATTGGGTCTGACTTAATGCAAAATTTAATGTATGCGTTAAGGTTAGGAAATTAGTTAGACAACCCCAGTATCTGACAGTATGCTGTGCACTTTGTATTATTTACGCTAACTCTAATGCCAGCAGTATAGCCTCTGGCATCCCAGCGTTGGCTTGCCTCTGAAGCTAAGAAGAGGTGGTCCTGACTGAGAGACCCGATGCTGTTGACAGGGGTGTTTGAAGCTCAGTAGGGGTCGATGAAACGCATCAATGCCTCGTAGCATTGAACCTAATGTTAAGTCTATATCCGGGCTGTATTTTTAAAGCGACCTCATTGTTCTAACTACAAAACTATTTGTGATTGGTGTCTTTCCATTAGAATTAATGTTGAATGATGTAATATTGCATTGCCAGGATGATTCAGGGAAAGGTGACTCAGGGAAAGGTGATGCACTCCATTATTACTAAGTTCTTACATCTTAAACGAGGATGTTAACCCTTTGTTATCCACCCCCTCATTGCCACATATTTCCATAGTAACATAATTCAGTGCAGCCAGGCATTGTCTTGATGTGTGTGTCCCAAACTACGTGGATGTGTCCCAAACCCCATTCCCTTTAATATGCACAACTTTGTGACTAGGGTCTATAAAATACAAAATGCCACGTGGGATGAAAGTACCCCCCCCACCGTCCCATTTGACCCACTTTACTCCCTCAGCAGCCAATCGGACAATCAAACATGAGTCGTGCGCTTCGCTGAACGCTCCAAAAGAGGGCCTCCATTTCCGTTCAGTTCTTAGAACTACTAGCCTCCCTTCTGGCATGCAGTCCAGCGGCTCCCTTGGGACCCACAACAAGGCTTGTGTGGAAGGACAGAAGAACATATGGACCAAATTGGACCTATACATCTCTGGGTTCAAAATGCTACTAAGATGATTTTTGGTCTCTTATAGAGATTACTTGCTGTTCGTGGCTCTTGTAAGAAGGATAATATTTTAACCAGGGATCAAACAGCGATTAACTGATGCAACAGCAAAGTGTGAACAGTAGAGGGAGTATTTTCCCCTTCAATACGCTGTTATACTGGACACCCAATGAATTTAGGTGTTTATGTCTTGGGACAGCCCCAAAAGGATGACATTTAACACATCGTGTTCTGGACATTTTCAGGGAATGCTATAAAAAAAAATCTACCATAGGGCATTATTCCACACCACACAGATAAAGCTATTTAGAAAGCATAACCCTAAAAACTGTGGCATGTTGTTGTGTATTTGTCTTAATTTACGTAAATTTATAACAGACGCCAGATTATTACATGGAAACGGCTTAGTTACATTAAGTTTGTAAAACTAAGGAAAACATACGTGATCTACGTCAATGTGTACATATGGGGAGATGATGTCCCCACAAAGAAAAAGGAAAAAAACTGAAAAATCTGTCCCCACAAGTTAGTTTCAGGGTTAGGTGTTTAATCTAGATTAAATTCAAACGTAACAATTTGGTTATTGGGGTTTAAGTCATGTTAGGACTAAAGTTAGGGATACGGTAAGATTTGCTTTAGGGCTAATCAATAGGGAACTTGAATGTCTGGGTCTCCGATCCCCACAAGAACTGAATGACAAACCATATGTGTGAGTGAGTGTGTGTGTGTGTGTGTGTGTGTGTGCAGAGGTTTTCTGTGAGGTTTATAGTAGACAGAGGTCATTCATTCTGTAGTCATTGCTCATATGGAAAGGAAGAAGTGATGTAAAAGAATGCTAAGCGTGTGGCCCAGTAGTAGTTACAAAACACACCTACCTATTTTCCATCTAATTTGTCACTAGATGACCTAGACCGCCATGGAGGAAGTAGTCACAATTTTTTATTTTGTGACACATTTATGATTCTAATGAAGTCTGTAATGCTGGTAAAATGAATCCATCCCAAGGAGAGCTTGTTTTGTGTTTTTCAAGTGAGAATATAAAGGGAATTTAATGCAGTTTCCAGACACCCTCCCGCAGTGCTAGTATAGTGATTTTAATGGCGCTGCAATCATGTGTCAGTGTTCCTGTTCCCATAGCGATAGTGTTCTGTTGTTGTTTGAACAGGGATAGAGATTTTGTGCTACAGCCTGTCATGTTTTTGCCAACATTTGTTCAGCGGGATTTTCTGTCTGTTCTCTCCATCCAAACCAAACATCGTGTCTTTGTGGTCAACTTCCTCAGTCAGAAGCTGATAACTAGATTTGCTCGCCCACAGCGTCCAAAAACACACTGCTCCCTCCTTGTCACCCTCTCCTGTACGTCCACTGTGTCTCCTGGGTTCACACACACGCGGTAGTCTCCCTCCCTGTCGCTCACTGTTGTTCCTCCTGATTACAGATATTTATGAAGAACTACATTTCATCATTGTATTGTAACTTATGTTTTCCTAACAAATGGGACAAAGGTCAGATCAATCATGCATGCCAATGGCTTGAGAGTCTGTGCAAAGTGGATAAGACGGAATTAAAGTCTTGAGAGACGGAATAACATCCCTCCCTAATCGTAGAACAACAAAGCCGCTGCCAGTATCCCCCTGGCATGGAAGAAAACTGTCCTGACGCTGACATGAGACGGAGAGCACTGACATGAGACACTGACCCGAGACGGAGAGCAGGGCAGGAAGAGAAACCATGAGAGGACTGGAAGTGTGTGTGGAGGGGGGGGGGGCATACCGGTGGGACTGATGTGTGGAGGTGGGGGAGGCAGACGTGTGGGAGGTGTGTGTGTGTGGAGGTGGGGGAGGCAGACGTGTGGGAGGTGTGTGTGTGTGTGTATGAATGTAGGGGGAGGCAGGCGTGTGGGAGAAGTGTGTGTGTGTGGAGGTGGGGGAGGCAGACGTGTGGGAGGTGTGTGTGTGTGTGTATGAATGTAGGGGGAGGCAGGCGTGTGGGAGAAGTGTGTGTGTCTGTATGTGTTCCAGGTCCAAGTGTACATGATCCAAAGATGGAAAAGAAAATCGGCCTCCACAAGTTTTTCTGTCAGGTGATTTCCAGCTGATGGGTTGGGTTTTAATTAGAATTAGTCATAGTGTTAAAATTGTTGTTTCTTTGAGATGTACTTATTATGGGCTTGGGTTAGGTCTAGGTTCTCGGCTAGGGTTAGGGCTAGGTTCAGTTCATTCATAGAGGTCATGGGGGTTTTTCGTTTGAGGTTTCCTTCATGTATCTTGTCTGTAATTTTTTGGTTCTCCAACAACTGTAGTGTGTACGTGTTTAAAGCCCTCCATTCCCTCTGCAGCTGTCCTCTGCCTAATACTTATAGTAATACAAGGTAAGGGTGTCGTTAAGGTTATTGTGTTTAATGTTAGGGTACTGTTGATTTAAGGTTAGAGTGAGGGGCAGAATTAAGTTTAGCAACATGGACTTAAAAATATTACCAGAATTCGTTCATCACATTGGTTTTCTAGCCAGTTCCTGCTAGGTAGATGTCTAATGGAAAGTTTTAGTTATGTTCAGGCATAAAGGCTAGATTAAGGTTATGTTACGATTAGAATAAAAAAACCTGTGAGTGTGTGTTGTAACAATGTAACAGTGTTGTAACAATGACATCTGAAACCAGGCTTTATATAACCCATATTTATTTAACAGTATAAACTCTATCCCTTACCCCTCAGTGCATAATGATACATTGCATATACATATAGTGCTGTACTAAATTCCACAATTCATCCATCCATTGAGACAGAACATTATATTTCTAATGTAGTATTTACATAGTTTCTCAAAGACATGTTCGCAATATTAAGCCATGTTTACACTTAGTTCTAACATGCTTCCTCATTTCTTTTTAAATTAGAAGAGGGAAGAAAATGGCATTTGTTCATCATCATATCTTATATGTGTAAACAGACAAGATCAGACAATATATCAATATATTTAGGAATGCATACAGTGTAAAGAGGACAGAGCAACTATATGTTTCAGTGTTGATAAACTCACTAACAACTCCGCTGAGCCATTTGTCAATAGACACTAAAATCAGGTATCATATAAATAATACAGTATGTATTTTATGAATAGACCGTTAAACTATATATCATATGAATAATGCAGAATAACTTACCAAGAGACACAAAAAAAATAAAGAATATAAATAATACAGTATATGACTCCTAACTAATCCTTATTTACTTTTAACTACATTCACTTGGTTCCTTCATCAGTGACACGCCCATTTCAGGGTGTCAATTATTTTCTGTTAAATATTCCTCATATGCTTCTCAGGAGGAGGGATCTCTGTGAGGAGCTCCGTCCCTGGTGGTCTTCCCATGCCTCAGACCTGCTGCTGCGTTTCACAGCCCATGAACTCCAAGCGCAAGGCAATGCCGTTGACCCATCCTCTGGGGTGGATCCGTATGAAACGGGCCAGCAGAGGAGGATCGAAGAAATTCACCATCTCCTCATCTGGCTCATTGTTCCCCATGAAGACCTGCCAAGAAACAGGGTGGCAGTGTCAACATGGATCACAGATTTGCTAAGGTCTCTTTTTAATACAGATAAAACCAGATAGAGTCTTAGGCTAAACATGGAACCGCTTTGTTAATGTATTTCTGCCCTTCACTTTTTACAATCCTCCTGGTGGCATTTTTGCATGTCAGGGAGAGTGTGTCTGAGGAAATCAGATGTAGCTTGATACATATAATGAGTGTATGTCTAATACCTCCTCTCTGTTCGATCCCTCGTCCAGCACATTGGAAAAGGAATGACCATCGTCGCTAATGGTCACGGAGAACTCTGTCACCATCATTTGAGTAAGCAGTGACCATGCGCCTTGGGTCACGACCCCAGTGATGCGCTTCACATCCAGGAAGTCAACCTGCAGCCACTCGTGAGGGTTGTTGGTCTGGGGGAAGGAGAACATGATTTATAAAAGGTTGTAACAGGGTTGTTGGTCTAGTGGAAGGAGAACACGATTTATAAAAGGTTGTAACAGGGTTGTTGGTCTGGGGGAAGGAGAACACGATTTATAAAAGGTTGTAACAGGGTTGTTGGTCTGGTGGAAGGAGAACACGATTTATAAAAGGTTGTAACAGGGTTGTTGGTCTGGGTGAAGGAGAACACGATTTATAAAAGGTTGTAACAGGGTTGTTTGTTCTGGTGGAAGGAGAACACGATTTATAAAAGGTTGTAACAGGGTTGTTGGTCTGGGGAAAGGATGACACAGTTTATAAAAGGTTGTAACAGGGTTGTTGGTCTGGGGGAAGGAGAACGTGGTTTATAAAAGGTTGTAACAGGGTTGTTGGTCTGGGGGAAGATTACAGGGTTATACTGAGAAGGTTAGAGAAGGAAATATTACTTTTTGATTTGTGCATTTATTTACCACTCACCCTGGTAATGTATGATAGGAATATATTATATATCCGAATATTATACCAATGTCAGGCAATATAAATAATTTACAGCACATTATACAGTCTATTCTGGACTATTCAATTCCAGAGATGCTGCAATACTTGACAGACCAGGGCCCTACTGTTATTCCTTAGAGAGAGTTTGGCAGGATAAGTGTGTGTATATTGTTGGTTTCTGAGTTAGTGTATATGTGTTTCTGTATACTGTGTGTGTAGGTAAATGTAGATTAATGCGTGTCAATGCACTGTGTGCGTTTTAATTTTATGTGTGTTAGTGCACCGTGTGTGTTTTAGTTTTGTGTGTGTTAGTGCACTGTGTGTGTTTTAGTTTTGTGTGTGTTAGTGCACCGTGTGTATTTTAGTTTTGTGTGTGTTAGTGCACCGTGTGTGTTTTAGTTTTGTGTGTGTTAGTGCACCGTGTGTGTTTTAGTTTTGTGTGTGTTAGTGCACCGTGTGTGTTTTAGTTTTGTGTGTGTTAGTGCACCGTGTGTGTTTTAGTTTTGTGTGTGTTAGTGCACCGTGTGTGTTAGTGCACACCCTGGGTCTGTGACCGGGTCCAGTTGATTGGTGTGTGTTTGTACCATGGGGCGCCATGCGTTGGCACTGCCATCCTGGCGGAGCCGTGCCAGAGCAGGGAGCCAGGAGAGCCTCCAGGTGTTCAGGAAGGAGGAGGCGTGGAAGCTACTATCTGGGACCAACCTCCTCTGGAGACCCAGTGGAAATGAACAGCCTAACACACACGTACACACACACACACGACATCGTCATCTATTTATAACACACACCATAACTGAGAATGACGAAGATGATGCTAACAACTTGCCTGACAACCTCCAAACTGAGTTATTTCCCTGCTCTGTGATTCACTACAAACAGTGGTACTGTGGGTCAACGTTTTCTAATCCGACTGTTTCATGAAACACTGGTAGCGCTGTAGCATATGAATCAGCCACTGGAGCAGAGGCAATTGGACAATCAAAGCCAAATAACCATTTTGCCAGATGTCGCACGTAAAAGATCAAATACCAATAACTAAACATTACAAGGGTATATGTGTACTGTGAAATGACAGTGAAAGGAATTGAATTTTCATGCTAATTTGTTATTTTAACATGGATCATGAATCTCTCATCACAGGTGTCCCGAAGGGAATGGGTTTATCGCTCGCCTCCCCCTTTTAGGAAGTCATCCTCTCCGTTCCGCCAGGCTATAAGCGACCAATAAGGGCCGACCTTCTTAGCTGGCAGGAGACAGACCGCTATCAGATTCACAGAGGGACTCACTGTTGAGGTCACACCCCAGCAGCTCCATGCGTAGGGCCGGGTTCCTCTGGGTGTTCATGGGCTGCAGTCTAATGTAACGACCCAGGATGGGAGGTGACAGGCGGTTCTCCTTCTGCTTGGAGCCATCCATGTTCCCATTGAATATCTGAAAAAGACGAGAACCCCTCAACAAGACTGGGACAAAGGGGTACCCTAATATGGATCACGTTCTAAATCCCACTGACACCAACATGACTCTGGGATTTGGAACAGACAAATGTAATGCGGTTGTTAGTAAATGTGGTGTTACCAGACCAAAGACATCCGTACCACCCACACATGATGAAAAGCTGTTTCTTTTATCGAACACGCGGAAACAACTTACACAAAAAGGGCATTATAAAATGCCAGTGTCAT
Organism: Novumbra hubbsi; assembly: GCA_016801125.1. NCBI lineage: Eukaryota > Metazoa > Chordata > Actinopteri > Esociformes > Umbridae > Novumbra > Novumbra hubbsi. The sequence continues at coordinate 18,408 of JACXGK010001066.1, read as the reverse complement.
TTTTACACCAGTGTGGAAATATCCTTCCAAAAACAGGAAGACTGCACTGAGCATTATAAAAAAAGTTGATGTTTACAACAGTTCTAGTTTGTTAAAAAACATTGCCGCCTTATGTTTTAATATTCTAGAGCAATCATGAATAGATAATGTTGTACTTCTTTAGGAAAATATAAGTGTGTGTGAGGGCCAGTGCCAAATTTCATTTGGTAACGTACCTTCCTGTAAGAGTAATTCCGGCATATTGCATAAATGATACATACAGTACTGTGTAAGACTTAAGCCGCCTGTGTAAAGCTATTAATACTTGGGCAGTTGGTAAAACACCATATAACATTATAACAAAAACAAATAAGCATGAATACAATGAAAAGTAGGAATAAGTCCAGTGAGAGCAGTGAGTAATCTTACAACATTAATTGTATAAGTGTATCTACCAAGAAAGTTTTGTTACTTTTATCTCAATCATTTATATGCCTCTTTTTGAAAGACACCGGATTCAAATTCAGGCTGCAGTCCTTACTGGAACAAACAAGGCCTCAATTAGTTTAACTTTTTGTCGTATTAATGTATATTTTATTTTAATGTTATATCATGATTTTATAATAGAAATAAGCATGTATTGCCCAGATAAACAGCTTTTAATAATGTTGTCATTTGGCCTGACAATGTGATTTTCTGGATTTTTTTTTTAGATTCCATCTCTCACAGTTGAAGTGTACCTATGATAAAAATTACAGACATGCTTTGTAAGTAGGAAAACCTGCAAAATCTGCAGTGTATCAAATACTTGTTCTCCCCACTGTATATTAAACAACACATTGTGATACTTGACATTCAAAGTCTCACTAAAATTTCTGGATTCCCTAGAATAGATTTTTTTTAATAAAGGTCAATATTTGAATGCAACTACTACATTTTAGCGAAACTGTAGTCAATTTGTTTTTTTAAATTTTTGCTAAGCTATTATTTTAATGTATTATTGGACAATATTTGCCAGTTTCCAACTTAGTGTTGCTGATTTTAACTGCTTGGTTTTGTGTGTTAAACTGTGTGATTCTACAAGAAACTGACATAAGATGGCTTTGTGCTGTTCCCTCTGTAGTCAATCCATGTCTCCTTGTCTAGGCTGTAGGAGAGGGTGAAGTGCGTGATGAAGTAGTCCTTTAGACCCAGAGAGGCTCTGGCACCCTGGGTTTGAATCCCATGTAGTAATGTGGGTCTCTGGAGGTCCACCTGAAAGACACGACAGGAGACAAGGGTTTGGGCCAATCCATTTCGATTTAAAAATAATTGCTCAGCCAAGTGACTGAATTAAAAATGGGTGTCTTTACCCTGTAAGCAATGCATGATTTGTTTAAGTTGGGTTATACAAATCACATGCTTGTAGTGGTACCACTATGTGTACTACTGTGTTTTCGGCCATTATTTGTAATAATCCCAAAACATCTCCAGTTTATGGTGAAGCAAAAAAAAGTGCTTAGGGATCAATTGAACATAATGTTGAAGAAAAACAGTATTTAATTGGATAGATTGTGTGAACAACATTATTCTTAATGAATTGAAATCAACTATAGTCAACTATAATCTTTAATTAATTCAGTAAACATGCATTGCAAAACGACAGGGCACCTTAACCAGGTACTTTCTTTATACAGGGATGTTAGTTAAAAGGAGAAGAGTTTTACCTGGATCCATGATCTCTCATCCCTTCCCATCCAGGCATTGACAGAACCAGACATATCCAGTCTCGCCAGCCTTGGCTCCCAGTTACCTAGCAAACACATATAGGCAAAGAACCATACTGGATAAAAGCTGTACACATAGAAAATGCCAACGAAGGCTCTCTTGCATAGTTGAAAGCCTTTAAAACACAATAAAATACACCAATGTGTATCATTGGTGAAAGCAATTAACTATTGCTGAAACTCCTTTATCTAGGTGAGTACCAGTAATTCATTTATTTGCCAGTTTTAGCCATTACCGGTACATTAAAGACTATAACTTAAAACCCACAATAGTGTCTAGATTGGATTTGATTTACTGTTCCTTTTCTTGAGCGTCTGTGTTTATTTTGGAACTCCTGACAATGTTGTTGGTTGATTTTCCTCAGAATGTGTATTGTGTTTATATTAGCTTGAGTCACTGACCAATCATGATTACATTCCTTCATTCCAGTGGCCAACACCGTTTATGAGTCTACTCCCTGAGGTTTCCTCGAAGCTCATGCACTCTAAGGGGAAAACAACGCTCTTTCGCCTGCAACGTTTAGCAGCACGAGGAGGATGCGGTCAACCATTGATTGAGGGCTAAACGCCGACCACGCATCATTGATTGTGACAGACACGTTTCTAGAAACATTCCTGTGCTAATATTCTTACACTGTTGAAGCTCGCTTACCTATGTGGTCTGACGCTGTTATCAGGGAATCGTCTATCCTCCTGGACTTCAAACCCAGAGGCTGGAGGCATCCTGCCCGGCAAATTCACAGGAAATTATATTCCATTATTTGTATTGCCGGCATTTCAAGAATAGCCAACAATCCCACAATTTCCTGAGATCACACTCCGCAATCTACGGAGTGACTGCACAGGTTGCCTGTGCCCCGTGGCATGTAACTACGCCTTTTACATGGGTTGGTGGATGTGGTACCTAGAAATCTGTCTACGTGGTTTACATGTTCTTACTCGGGTTGTGGATTAGAAGTTTGGCCCTCATGCCTGCCATTTGGTGCTCTCCTACAGTGCACTCCACCATCCAGGTTCCCACCATGGTGGGAACCATCTCCACTGTGCCAAACACACCTGGAGACGGGGCCAGAGACACGGGTGGTACATGTTATTGCAACTGAATAGGCACACGTTACTGAAATGTAATAGGTACATGTTATTATAACTGAATGGGCACATGAAAATTATAATGGACTGGGCACATGTTATTGTAACTGAATGGGCACATGTTATTGTAACTGAATGGGCACATGTTATTACAACCGAATGGGCACAGGTTATTATATCTGAATGGGCACATTTTATTATAACTGAACGGGCACATGTTATTATAACCAAACGGTCACATGCTATTATAACTGAATACGCTTCTCGTCTGAAAGAGTGGGCGTGTACCAGGATAGAGGTTGTACACGCCCATGCGGTGCTCCTGTTCCTTCTGAACGCTGAACGGCAGACCGTGGAATTGGACCGCGTGATACTCCCCGTCACTCCCCACGTTCAGAAGGTGCCACCTCACTGCCACGTACTGGGTCACCATCAGACCAGGAAGTGTCTCCGCCACGTAGCCGTTGATCGCTACGGTGACAAAAGATGGTTTTACCGAGAAACTCAACAAAGCAATCCAATATGACTATGAACCGAAATAAGCAGAGCATTGCACTTCAAGTTTAAAACCTTTACTGACACCTAGAAGTGAGTTACTGTACCTGGAAACCTGTTGCTGAGCTGAAACCAGGGGTCGTCACGCTGGGCCTGGCAAGGTGGGGTACAGTACCGCTGAATGTTTTCCTCCAGGTACCAGCTTTTGGTCTCGTCGAAGGTGTGGAAAAGGAGGGCGTACTCCTGTATGTTGGGCTGTATGTTCAGTAGAGGGTGTAGGGTGCCTGGTTTACAGATTACTATGGGGCCAATCAGACCAGAGTGAACATCCTTTTCCTGTAGAAGGGTGTGGGAAGAGGACACAGAGTCACAGAGTCAAACAGACGCCTCAAAACAACACTTGCATGCAGGGAAACGCGTGTGAAATTGATAAGGTGTCCAATGTAAATAAAAAAGAGGCCTAACTATGAGGTTACAGTATAGGACTGGTTGTCGCCCGCAAATAAGGCCCTGCTGCAAATGCTGGATCTCTATAGAAAATCACAGCATTCACGCTGAGTTTCGTTGTGTGGGTTAGTGGGAATCCCTGAGCATGTGTGCCAAAAATCATCACTGTAAATCGTGACAGAACATTAGATAAAAATCATATGCTGATAAAATACTGCCCATTCCGACATTCACCAGTCCATCTTGGGCGACTCTAAGCCAATATGTACCACTCCACTTTAGACTCCTGGGTACTGTAGGCATGTACTGACCAGGATTCAAACAACTAGCTACAATGACACAGCTGTAGTTTACCATTCAGGAGTGGTTGAGTCCTGTTGAGGGTGTCAAAATAGTGTAACATATCACTGATTAAACAATATGCACACGACAGGATGTTGTGAATATATATGGAATGTTTTTGTTCGTCTCAAAAACTGTGGTTAAACCCTAACCCTAACCTCAATAAATGTAAACGAATGCAGTGATGCCAGTCATTCAGCAAGGTTCTTAGGTATAGGTTTTTCCAAGGAGCCGCGGTAATTGTGGGGTCTATGGTTTTGTCACTTATTATTTGGACATTAGCATTAGGAAAAGTTTGAGATTGAACTTCAACTGATTTACGTATGTGAGGAAATTGCATAAGGTGAAAACATCTGAGAAATACCCTGTGGTTGAGACATTGCAAGCAGGAATTCACCATTTCTAATATATGTGACAGGAACCCGAACAGTTTACTAAATTAGGCAACATTAAACACCTACACAGCAGCACTTATGTCACCATTCTGGTTAAAAATTTCACATTACACCATTGCAACAGTGTTATTCATTCTCTGTATTGTGTGCTTTTTGTCTATTGATATATAAGGATCATTTTTAGATCATAAGAAACCACAGATACTGTGTTCTCAAAGATTGTGAGAAAATACTCTGGGCAATCAAAACATGATCGAAGTTTTATATAAAGTAAATATATACTACATAAAAGTAGGGCACACAAAAAAACATTTAACCGTTGCTAGTTTATGGGTAGAGAAAGTGATGACTCGCCTTATTCAGTGTAGAATAGTAGGCCCCGGTCTTACAGTCGAACTCTTCAGCGGTGGGACCCTGTCTCCTGCTGATCCTCCAGGTATAGACCTTCACCTCCCCAGGCTGGACTGCCTCCCTGTGGGCCCCTGGTGACCTTGTCTTGGCCAGGCCACCACCCTGGCTCTTGTCATACACCCCATGGAGGTGCAGCGAGTACGGCCTGGACGCCATGTTCTTGAAGGTCACCTGGCAACTCAAAAGTAAAGGTCGATGATTGAAATGAAATAAATTACATTTCATTCAGGGGGGTTAAGATGGTTCACATCACAAGGCGTGTTGATTGTCTTCCAGGTGTTGAACCAAAGACACAGCAAAACCAACTGATTAGGATCAACGGTGAATTGATAAGATGATCCCTGATGTTCACTCACAGTGAGGAGGTCATTGACTTCAGCTTTGATGATGGGACCCATGAGTCCCAGATGTTCCTGCAACTCGCCTCTGGTGACGGGGGTCTGGAAGTCTCTCTCCGTATAGGCCCTGTACACCACCTTCTTATACTCCGAGAGGAACTTCCTCATCCCTCGACGTCTCTCACTGAGGACGGAACAGTTGCCAGTGGTCAAATGTCCTGAGAAATCATAAATCTGCTTAAATGTCTTAAAAAACAGACACTTACCTTGGTTTGATAAGCTGGTGTGGTTTCCTGACCCCGTAGTCCCATGTGATCTCCTGGGCAGCGATATAGTAGCTGCGGTAATGTCCATCTGTGGTCCGAACGTCCGGGTTTTCCTCTGTAGCAATGTACCCTGTCCTGTTGTCCTCATCACTGTAGTCATCATACTCCAGAGATACAACACGTTCGATACCTGTGTTGTTCTTAGTGGATACATTGGAAACACCTGGCTCCACGGCATTTGGTAGAGTAGGGTTTGGATCAGTGTCGTTGCTCGGGAGATGCACAGTCATACGATCAAGCGTCTCCATCTTCTGTTTCACCATCAAGAAGCCCTCACTGCGTTCCTTTTTCCCCCCCTGCTGATCCATCATCCCCACCACTTGATCTTCTAGCTGCCTCTTCTCCAGGACCTCCCCGTACACCCGACCGTTCCACTCCTTCAGCACCTCCTCATTGCCGTTCTCCACCAGCTGGTTGCTCTCCCCAATAACTCCTCCCTTAGACACGGCCTGGCGTCTCTGTCTCCTGCCCCTCAGTGGCCCACCCAGCTCCTCTACCTCCGAGGTCTCCAAAATCTTCCACTCCCCAGTCTTCTCAAGCTGCTCCTGGACATCAGTTGGGATCCCTTCCTGGGAGAGCAGGTTGCCCTCTTCTTCACTAGATGACACAGGCACATACCTGACCTCACAGATCAACCCCTGGCCATCTGCTTCAGTCGTGACCTCGTTATTAGACCCCCGGTCCCCTGACACTCCGATAACCACTTCGTTATCTGTGTCATTTCCTGTATTAGGTTTGGTTTTGTTCTGGTTTAAGCCAGGCTGCTTCCTGCAAACTCGGACGGCGACGGCCCTTTTCTGAGGCGGGGGACGGAAAGATCTGGGGTTGAAGTACTGGTCCACATAGTCAGAGAGAATGTCGTCCTGGCCGTAGTCTAAGTCGTCGTTATCCACCAGCCGGTCCATGTTGCAGGAGGTGACAGAGTAGCGGACGCTCATGCCGCGATTCTTCAGACTGTGGTCGAACGCACTGATCTCCCATTCGCCTGAGGACGAAACAAACATGAGCTAACCACATTCCGGTCAGGGTGTAGAACCTCCTTGTGATTCGTTTTGATTCATTTAGTTCGATGCCCACTAAAATGGCCCAGTGAACACTCCAAACCATCTGCGTGCAATCGTGGTTAACAGACAATGTTTTTGGAATGATGACTTTACCGATTAGCTCTGTCTCCATGGTTACGGTCTCCCCAGACATGGGGAAGAGTGTGAGGACGGACTCGTACACATTGTCCCTCAGGAAAGGGTTTCCCGTGAAGTACACGGACAAGAAGTCGCTCTGGGTCCCCACGTTGGCCAGGTGCCAAAAGGTCACGTCGTCTTTACATACCTGGAACGTTCGGCTGTTAAAAATGATCCCGTTCACGTCTGGAAAAGAAATCCATTTCCAGGCCAAAATTAAAAGCACAGCACATGAGGAACAACAAAATAGACATTAAGGTTGTACCGTTTAACAAAATGTTTATTTACGTGAGCCTGCTAAATATTTGTTGATCCAATTTTGAGCAAACACAACCCTAATGTGGCTGGTTGCTTTATAATATTGTGTTTCACATAAACCTAATGATGAGCAGACAGATTGTATGTATATAGTGCAATAACTTTATATCAGTTGGGTGTTAATCAATGAAATGTTTAACCAGGTTACTTCAACCCAAGGGCTCATATTACTGTTTCAGTCTGTTTGTCTTTGATTCTTACACATTTGATTTTTGATTGCTAACAAGGAGAGGTTGATAAATACTAAGGTGCGTCAAGGAGAGGTTGATGAATACTAAGGTGCGTTTAGGAGAGGTTGATGAATACTAGGGTGCGTCAAGGAGAGGTTGATGAATACTAAGGTGCGTCAAGGACAGGTTGATGAATACTAAGGTGCGTCAAGGAGAGGTTGATGAATACTAAGGTGCGTCAAGGACAGGTTGATGAATACTAAGGTGCGTCAAGGACAGGTTGATGAATACTAAGGTGCGTCAAGGACAGGTTGATGAATACTAAGGTGCGTCAAGGACAGGTTGATGAATACTAAGGTGCGTCTAGGACAGGTTGATGAATACTAAGGTGCGTCAAGGACAGCAGGTTCATCTCCTCATTCGGTACTCTCGCTCCGGCTGAACTTCTACTCCCATTATGTGGACAACAAGTGGTTGTTGTTCGTATCTCGTGGTGGACAGAAGATCCCGTGGCCTGTCCTTGACTCTCTTGGGAGCACGGTCACTTAACCATCACGCCACCAATCCCAGAGGGGTGTGAGACAACGGGGTAAGATGACTGAAGGATCTGCCCAGATATTTGCATAATGGAACGGCCAATTATCATTGTATAACCATACTGTATGAATGAAAGCCGGCTGTTCTACAGACCACTGTGGGTTGGACGCTCTGCAGACCAACACGGCTTTATGACCTCATTAAAGCCTACTGAATTCACAAACTCCTGAGTGGTTTCAGCTTTCTGGCAGGAAAAACGGAACACTTTTGCACAAGCTAATTGGAGGCACCGCTGAGATTGGACGAGAGAACAGAGTGGTAAAGAACAGAGTTTTTTTGTCCAATTATAAGTGTGTGCAGGCAAACACAGTGTAAATACGATTTGTAAATAAGAGAAAGAGTCGCAACTAAGGCAATATGAGCATATGCATGTGTGTGTGCAAATAAAAAGCAAGTGATTCGTCTGCCAAGGCGTGTGTAAGGGTAGACAGAATTCTGGTGTGTGTGTCCCCATGGATACCGAATGTGTGCTCCCATGCATACCACTCCAAAGAGATTGGAGGTCTGAATGGGAGGGGTTAAGTGTGTTGATTTCTATGGTAACGCTCTTTATGTATAAAAGCTTTGAGAGTGATGTACCTAGTGTGGAAATAAATAAGAGTAAATATGAATGGAAACAAACTGTGTCCAGGGCCTCTCAAGAGACAGGTACAGAATTTAGGGGAAAGAACTTGGTTTTAACCGAGCATCCACACATAAGGAACAAAAAACACAAATAAAAAGTGTGTGCATCGTTTATGGAACGTTTGTAATGAGGTAATTCCCAATTTATCCCATATGTTCATTACACAAAACACTTCAAATGCTCTGTGTTGTAGTCACATTTGTCTCTACCTTCAGTGTGTTGTTGTCCGTAAGAGTTAAAGTAAGAAAAGTGGAAGACAAGCTTTGTTGGCAGAAATATAGAAGAGGTTTATGAAGAAAATATAGCATGTTAAGGATATTCCTTATTTCTAAATTACTCCGTCTGGGTCAGTTTTTACTGTTTTGGGTCCAGATAGAGATAGCCTCTAACAGGAGACACTTGCAAACAAAAAGAGGTAGGAGAAACCTTTTTCATCCAAGGTTTTGGCCAAATACAACATTTGTGGCCTTAGCATAACTATTAGCATTGTCACAGGTTAGAGGTTCAGGGTTTTCAGGGAAACAGTGTGATGGTTCCAGGGTTTATTACTACTCTTCTTTCTGTGGCCACCACCTGCAAAACCATTCCTTTTTGGGGGGTTGCCTTGTTTAGCAATTTCAGTGGTTGTGCCATATTATTTAAATTGCAATGGTATATATTCTCGGAAACTAGTATATTTCATATAAGATTATGTTACACTTTAATTCCATGAATCAAATGTCATAGTTAAATCAAATGTCATAGTTCATTATATTTTTTTTATTTATGTAACAATTTGTCTGACAGAAAGTTACAATTAAATCCATTTCAAACTGAGATTATAACACTACAGACTGTGTGAAAATCTTTGGGGAGTGAATACTTTTACGGTAATCCACTGTATTTTACAAAACGTTTGTTGAAACTTAATAGACTTGATTTACTGTACAAACCTGTTTCAAAAAAATTGGGACGTTGTGCAAAATGCAAATAACATTTGTTGCTGGCATCAAATTAAAACTGGGTGTATATTTTTCCAGAAACAATAAAATGTCTAAGTTTAAACATTTCATATGTTATCTTTGTACTATTTTCTATTGAATAAAGGGCTTACATAATGTGCACATCATTGCCTTCTGTTTTCATTTAAATGTTATACTGCATCCCAACTTTTCTGGAAACGGGTCAGGCATTTGTAAAGTACCCAGATACAACAGGATGGTTGTTTGCTCGAGTTTGCTCAACCTATGGCCATGTAGCTTAAACAACTTGGTGGAATTTGCAATTGTAATCAATCAGCACATTTGGAGCAAACTTTGTGTTCCACACACAAAGGAAGTGCACCCAACTCAGGAAGTGCACCCAACTCAGAGAGTAACAAGGATTAAGCGAAAGGTTAAGATGGTTATTTTACAGTGTACTTTCATCAATAACGTAGTGAATTGTGTTGGCAAGCCTACAACCCTTCCAGTAAGGAACAACAAACTTACTATAGATGACATTAGAGTTGTAGAAGTCAGGATTATCAGGGTTCACCATGGAGGGGTCTTTGCTGTACTTCTGAATGTTGTCGTTGATGTACCAACTCTTGTTCTCATCAAATACAGCAAACATCAACTGCTTCACTTTATCTGGCCCCACCTGCAAATTATACAGCTTAGGTTAGGACAGGAACAGTTATAGAGGTTAGGACAGACACAGTTATATAGGTTAGGACAGGAACAGTTATAGAGGTTAGGACAGACACAGTTATAGAGGTTAGGACAGACACAGTTATAGAGGTTAGGACAGACACAGTTATAGAGGTTAGGACAGGAACAGTTATAGAGGTTAGGACAGACACAGTTATAGAGGTTAGGACAGACACAGTTATAGAGGTTAGGACAGGAACAGTTATAGAGGTTAGGACAGGGACAGTTATAGAGGTTAGGACAGACACAGTTATAGAGGTTAAGACAGGGACAGAAATAGAGATAAACAACATAAGCCATCGCCTTTCCTCAAAATGACATAAACGTATATGTTTAGATGTGTTTACCAGCCGTCCTCTGGTGTCCATGGAGTCCTTCTTGCATATGAGAAGGGGTCCTACAAGGCCAGCGGCCAGATCTCTTTCTGGGTTGACGGTGCTCTGGTACAAACGAGTCAGGCACTGTGGGTCATCTCCAAGAGGCCCGTCCTCTGCTGTTAGCTTCCATATATACCCATACGTCCCATTCGGGGATACAGCCAGCGAGCGAAGATCATTCTCACCCACTACACAGGAGAGGAACACAAATGATTACAGTCCACAGTCTGACTAGGAGGCGGAAAGACTTGGACTAATAGATTTACTACTATAATGCTTTTCATGAGATTTTCATGAGATTTTATAAGCTCCAGATAAGATGCCTGTATTCCCTTGAGTGTTATCAATCTGACTAATATTATCTTGTCTCATCTTGCCAGCATTTCGTTTTGTCTCTCACCCTTCCCTGTGGTCCTCAACGGAGACACCCTGGTGAGGCCATTTGGATACATGTTGAACGGGCGGCTCGCCAAGTTCTTGAATATGATCTGAAGAATCAACAAAAATCATCTTCACTTTCTTCACCATCTGTACCGTGGGCTCATTTGTGTTTACTTTACGTTTGTTTGTGGGGTTTGTGCTTTGGTTCACTGGTAAGTGTTCTCCACAACACACACCTGGAACTCTTCATCCACCTGTCCTCTGAGCAATGGCGCCATCAATTTCTTCGCGGGTGATTTCTTCTTGGTAAAGGTCTGGTCAGTGTACTCCACAAACACCACCTTTTTATACACATGCCCCAGCTGATAGGGACCCCTGGACACGTATTCATAAGATAGTTCTCTAATAAAGAAGACAAAAAAAGTAAGAAATATATGGAGCAGAATTGTTTCGCTTAATAGAGTAAGGAGTAAGGATGCAAACATCTGCAGGCTTTCAACCCAATCCTGAGAGATCCAAAATTCACATCAGTTTCTCCCGGCCGACTGACCCTCTAATGTAACACTAAAACTCTTTCCCATCTCTCTTTCGCTCCTGCTGCGTATCCCACCTGTCTTCCTGGCTGAGGTGAGGCGCGTAGTCCCAGGTGATCTCTTCAGCAGCGATAAAGTGGACCCAGACTTTGTTCTTCCCTCCTCTGGAACGTCCAATGGCTTGACCTTTCCCAGGCGTAAACACTATGGTGTCGAATAGATCCTCTCCGTAGTAATCCACTGACTGCTGGACCTGACGGACATCAGGTCTGGGCACCGTCACAGGCTCAGGGCAGTCCTGCACTTCAAAGATGGCATTCATACCCCCTGAAACAAAGACGGCATGAGACAAACGTCACGAGACATCACGTCCGAACGTTCATGTCCTGCCTTGAACCCACCATCTCACAATTCTTAAGTGACGGCATTGTTTGGACATTACCGTTTTTATGTGCGTGGATCAGACAGCTGATGAGAAACCTCCCCTGAGCGCTAGGTTTCATCTTTGCTGTGGTAAAGGTCATAGGGGTCATGTCTATGGTAACCTTACGATGGGACATTACCTGGAAAAGATACATGTATGCTAAGAGAAGTTCTACTGTAGGTATCTGAAACAAAAGTGACTGAAAACAACCAAATTAACAACACTATCAAAAGAAAACTCATAGTTTGCTATTTTACAAAGCCATTGCTAATGTGTTTGACATGATTTCTTGACAGTTCTATGGCAGCTCCTTGGAGCTTTTATAATCTTCTGTACCTCTAAAGTGTGATGTTGGAACTGTATGGAGTGGATCTCTGGTGCTGTACCCATTCCAATGAGATGCCAGAAGACACCATCTTGTTTTTGGCACATTGCCAGACCTACACACGCACACACACACACACCAACAAAAGAAAACAAAAAAACAAACACACACACTAAATATTTTTTGCATTTCCAGAATTTAATTAACTTTGACCGTTTCACTCTTCAGCATATTTGCAGGATGCTGAAGAACCATCTTCTGACCTGGTAACGTTGAGTTGACATATCCGTTGATAGTGTGGTATTGCTTCTTTGAACTGGCCTTCTTAAATCTTTCCCGGAAGCTGCCCAACTCTCCATACCCACTCAAGCTCTCATCAAAAACAGCAAAAAGTAGAATAAACTCTGTGCTTTTACGAACACCTGCATCCGTGAATGCAGCTGGTAGAACAAGACAAAGGGAAAATGGGAACCGTGTTAGTGGATTGCCAAAAAAACTAACAGAATATATATATTTATCAATGAAATCACAGTGCTAAAGGGATTATTAATCGGGTGAATTTACTCATTTGACAAAATGATTAATCTGGTGAAATTACTATATTGGGTAATGACTCATATTCGGAATTTACTCATTTGTATAATGTTATGGAATTGTGGTCATCGGAAGTTTTACCATGCACAGTTTATTATGGGCTCTCACTATACAGTAAGGGCATTCTGTGATTCAGACCATTTCGTAGTCATGGAAAGCGTTTCATAAGGTAAGCTCTGGTCAACGCATGACTTTGAGGAGGGTACATACGACGTCCAAGCAGTTGAGTTTAGCAGACACTTTTCCTTTCCGCTGTTACCAGGCACACATGTGTCACAGGACCTGACTGTACTGTGAGGTAAGTCAGGCATAGAGGAGGCTGGGCTCTGGCTGTAAGACGTGTCTGTATCTATGAGTAACATAGACTTTTGAAACGTATTCTAACTTGATTTGCAGATGAGAAGAGCCCCGGTGAGTCCGGAGTTGAAGTCCTGGACGGGCTCCACCTGGGAGGAGTAGGAGTACGTGAGGCATTCTGGATCTCCCACGGATGGACCGTCTTTGGGGTTGATGTCCCAGATGTATTTATAGTATCCTCCTGGAGCGACTGCATCGTCCTCCTTCTCCCGGGTTGATGTATAGTCAGCATACCCAGCCCCTGCAGAGAGGTTAGGGTAAACCCAGACATGCACGCGCACACTTATGGAAACACACAAACCGTTTGAGACTTTACCCAAATCCTTAAATTGGATCAAGTCGGCTTCATAATGTAACACCACTTCTGGGATGTAAAAGGTGCTGCGGGGTTTACAGTAAGTTAGTAGAAAGACACAAACAAATTACCTTCAGACTGTTTCCAGTAGCGGACACCCACTGGGCTGATACTGTAAGACTTGGAAGCTAGGTTTTTAAAATGGACTGCCACTCTATCACCGGCCTGGGCATGGATTACTGGACCCTGGATACCTAGAACACAAAACATTGTGTCTGTCTGTTTGTGTTTGAGCATGTTGTGGCATTTATATTATTCTACAGATCTACTTGATGAAAGATTCATTAAATTAGCACACACACCTGCCCATCTTGGTCTAGGCTTGGGGACTGAATAGGTTGAGTCTGTGTATTCTCTATAAACAGCTTTGATGTATTTCTGAGGTGGATCCTTGGACCTCCTCCTAGAAATTCACAGCCAACATGGATATTTTAAAACGTGAATACAATAATCATTAATATTTTATATGCACATCATAAAAAAAAATTTGAATAGAAAATCCAACTACAATTTTGAAATGTTTACATAACAAAGGATTTTCTACCATGACTTGGAACCATACTATAGAAATTTTATTAAAGGAAGTGTTTCTAAGGAATTCCTGGGAAGACTTGTTGCTCTAAAATCCCATTATAAAATAATCATATAGAAATAAAAAAATATATATTTAAAAACTCCAACAATAACCCTACATGATTTGTAAATGAAAGCAAAACATATCCCATATGGAGTAGTGGTGGAGATATCATGAAAGTAAAGAACATCACCTTTGTTCCGACACGAGGTCACCGCTGTCCCGATAGACATAGTCCCAACCGATCTCAACCGCTGCGATATAGAACTCTCTCGTGGCAGGTAGGCCTACCGCAGGTACAGCAACGGTCTCCTCCACCCAGTAGATAATAGATAGGATCGACAGCAACAGCAAACCCATCGCAACTTGAGCGTACCTGTCAAACAGCACGTGAATTCACCAGTGATCGAGAAGTTGGTTTATCTGACCAGACGGTAGCGAGTATGGCATTTACTGCCGTTATTTCTCCTTACTGAGGATATTTATAGTCAGTGTCTCTGAGTGTGTGAGAGAGTGGGAGAATTCATTATTGTGTAGGGGCTGTAGCACAAGGGATATTGTTGAGTTGTGTTTCAGGGCTCCTAAGTAAAACATAATAATGGCTACTCTGCCCCCCCGTGGACAATATTGTCAACTGCTATATCTGATAAACCATTTCTTGGTTAGTGTTTAAGCTGATGGAACAGGTGGACGCAAAGTCTAGAAGAGCAGCCATAATTTAAAAAAAACACACTCGACTGCAGTCTTTTTTCTTCCAGCACCTTTACCGATGTGCGGTAGATTCTGCTTTGCTTATTGAAAAAATTCACACAAACTTGGCAACCCCTGCTCCAAGTAAAATAGTAGGGTGTTATAACGACATTCATTGTTTTTTTCAATCGAAACAAAGGATCACACAATAATGATATTAGCTTGATTTTCTTAAAATGTATACAAACAAACAATGACAGATTAAACAATACATTTTTTTATGGCATTATTTCTGAAAATAAAAGACAAACACAATGAAGAATCACAAAAAACGAGGTTTCTCTACATGTCGAATTTGAAAGAGACAGTTATAACACATTACGGTAATGAAGGAGATAAATAAAGATACATTTAGAAGGTAAAAAACACCGCATAACAAGCTTGAACTGAGTAATAACCACATTTTTACATATAACACTAAGTTCAAAGTAGCACCAGGACAACCGTAGCGCGGTAAAAGACAGAGTACTGTTACCGTCATGGCTGAGATTTTGTCTAGTTTTCTGGTTTACCTGAAAGAGCCGACTAATTTGGCTCCCAAATTGATTTTCATCTAAAATGCTTTAAAAAATATACAGAACGATTAACAAAAAGGGAACTTCTCTAAACAGCTCCAATCTGTTCCTTATCTGTGAACAAGCATCTACACTCATTCCAATTCACCAACTATGCTTAGTTTCAGTTCGGTAGTGGTATAAGACTAGTCGAGACTTGTAGACCAATTATAGTGCCATTGGGGGCCCTAAAAAAATGCAATATTCTGTCAAGGATACTTTTAAAGGGGAGCTTCCCCCCCCCCCACAAAACACTGAAATTAATTGAATATAACTTGCCAAAATCTGTAAACCATAAGCTAAGCAACTTGCTTAGTTAAAATTAAAGATGAAATCACCTACTAAAATTACGTTTGGGCATTGTTGCTATATATTCAGATCACTACTACTTTGGGTACAGCAAAATTAGGTACATTGTGAATCCGATGTATTACCTTTCAGAATGCCATTGGGTGCTGCCTTTGCCTAACTCAAAGCCGTTAGTTATTTCAGTTACTGTTATTTCTATAAGCTGTTATTTCAGTTACAACATACGTATCCAAGTCAAACAGTTTCCATTCAGCAAAGCATCATGGAGAAGAAAAAACAGATGGGAAACATAAAACGACTACTTCAAATGAGCCGCGATATGCCAATGTGCCAATTATTATTTCTTCCGGCGTCGCACCTCATTGATCAAGCTCAACGTCGGGAATTAGCACTAACACTGCCGCTCACATTCAGCAGACGTAAACGGCGTGTAGTAGCAGCGTTGATACGTTTTAGCTGCAATGCATCTCAACTGAGGGTACCTTGGAGTAAAGTATTTACGACGTGACAACCAGTGAGGATTATGCATTGTTACAGTCACTAGCGTCGTTGAAGGGTCAGTGGAAACAGAATGTGAGCCTCGCATTCTGGGCCAATGTGATGATAATGTTTGCTGGCAATAAACCATAGGAAGACCCATGACAGTAGGGGTGAGTTCTAACAGGGATTTCTTGAGTGCAGTGTTAGTTCTAGAGTGGAGACAGAGAGTTGGCGTCTATGATCTGCTGGAGGATGCTGTCGACATCTGGTGTGTCCAGACTAATGCCTTGTAAGTCCAGGTGAGGCAGGATGGCGGAGAGCAGGGCCACCACGTTCCCACGGATCCTTTGGAGGTTCTCCTGCAGAATGCTGGAACACAGCGAGTAGAGAACGCAAGGCTTGAGAAGAGAGGACATGTATATTTATTTGTTGTCTTCTGTCTGTGCGTTTCTTGCTGCATGTGTGTGTGTGTGTGTTTTCATCTCGGGGTGTTTCTGTGTGTTTGTGTTTCTGTCTGTCTCTTGCTCTCTGTCTGTTTCCTGTGTGTGTGTGTGTTCCTGTGTGTGTGTGTGGGGGGGTATACCCACCGGGAGCTCTGGTCCCTAGTCACGGGACTGTCCGTTTGCCTCAGCCGGTTCTGGGAGTCAGCCTTCTCTCTCCTTAGCCTGCCCAGCTCAGACTGTTCTTTCTGGGTCTGGACCCCCTCCACAATGAGTCCAGGAACCACCGAGCCACCAGGAGGCGCCGAGTTCTCACACTGTGGGCAGAGATGAGGTCATAGAATTTAAAATAATAAATATTAAAGTAGGGTCTAAGGATCCTCCCCTCTACCTAATCGTGTGCCTTCCCAGTGGGAGAGTTGAACTGTTCTCTTAGGCACGTCCCGCCAATGTATCTTGGGTTGTATTCCATTGCTCTCCCAACCAGGATGTATTCTGGATTGTGGACTCTCTGAGGAGAATGCTCATTGGCCAACAACCACAATTAAACTTGCAGATCACAAGGGCGTTTCTGTCCCTTTTTATTTCTGTCTGTGTATGTTCGTGTCTGTGTTTGTTGGTACACCCACCGAGTTCTAGTCCGTCCAGTTCAGATATTACATCTTTTGAATTCACTCAATTTCTAAAACATTCAGTAGTCACCTTTGAGGGACACTTACCTCCTTTAGGTCCAGTTTAGCTGCAATGGCTACAAACGGCGTCTCTGCCTCTGCCCCACCAGTGACCTTATCCACAGGAGGACTATCTGTCATGACACCAGCGTCCTGTGTCGCTGGAGGTGCGTCTGAGCCCAGTATCCTCCTCAGTCTCTGAGCCTCCTTCTCCAGCCCAGCCAGCTTGTGGACCATTGTCCTTTTGTCTGACCCCGCCCCCTCCAGTGTCAGAGCCCAGGTCAAAGGGCCTTCTGGACGACTCAGTGGGGAGACCACCACTGTCTGGGCCGATGGGAGGGACGGAGGCCAGGCTAGGCTGGAGCCGGGCTGGGAGGGACCCACTCTGTTTACTCCTGGGAGTAACTTCTCGGCCCGGGTCACGTCTGGCAGTCCCGTCGGGGGCTGTGGTTCGGCCACATCTTTCCCGGGTGGCTGCAGCTCTTGGATCTCGTCAGCAAACGGGTTTGGCTCCGCCCACGCATGGGGCTTCTTTTCCACGTCCCTCGACCGCCATCTTGATTTACGCTTGCTGCTCCTGAAATATATTAATATTGAGAGAGAGAGAGAGAGATATTTATCGGTTGTTTTCAATCCAAAGGAAATGTGAGGGCCCGGTCTATGGTCAATTAGCATGGTCTGGTTTCGGGTGAAATGGCCCTTCAAACTGACGGAGTAAAGACTATAAGTAGAGCATGTACTCATCTCACACCCACTCATGCCTTATTGCCTAAATACCCTACAGAATACTGTAGTAAACCGTAGTATTTTCTTTCATTAATACGTATAAGCTGAATTCATATGCCGGTCCACATCAAATATACAGTGAATGTGTATGGACAGTGTACTGTACTATATCTGACCGTCATATGTAAGGGGAGTGTGTATGGACAGTGTACTGTACTATATCTGACCGTCATATGTAAGGGGAGTGTGTATGGACAGTGCACTGTACTATATCTGACCGTCATATGTAAGGGGAGTGTGTATGGACAGTGCACTGTACTATATCTGACCGTCATATGTAAGGGGAGTGTGTATGGACAGTGCACTGTACTATATCTGACCGTCATATGTAAGGGGAGTGTGTATGGAC